>OX463764.1:4066971-4185968 GCA_949825005.1 Gasteruption jaculator | reverse complement strand
AACACTATGCCGTCCGGTGGCACCGCGTTGGTGCCATGTGAAAACTACCGGACAAGCGCCGGTGGCACCGCGTTGGTGTCGTCTATAATGATTTATACCGGCGCCAAACGAAAGAATCCCGATCGGACGCGCGGACGGCAAAGTGTTAATAAATTGAAAAATTAATTAAATCAATTAATTAATCGATCGATGAAAAGAACAAATGATCACCTGGACTCCAGGTCGGCGAGTTTCTTCTGCGCTGCGTGGACCTCGTCCATGTGACGCATCTTCTCCGATCTTGCCTCGGCGATGAGTTTCTCCGCGTCCTGGCTCGTCTTCTCCAGGGCCGCTATTTTCGCGTCCCTGAAAAAATAATGTAATTGTTAACAAATGAATCAATAATAAATAGCCAACCCATGCATAAATAAATAAATAAGCAATAAATATAAAAATAATAAAATTGTTAACAAATGAATAAATAATAAATAGCCAACCCATGCATAAATAAATAAATAAGCAATAAATATAAAATAAATATATATAATATGTATATAAATATAAATAAAAATATAAATCAACAATAAACGAATAAAAAAAAAATTTTCTTCAAAGCCTCTTTCCATACTTGGGAAGACTCGCGGCGTCGATGGCCGCCTGCCGGAGTGCGCTCTCCTCCAGGTACCGCTGCTCCCATTTGGTGACCTCGCCCTCCAGGGACATGATCTTCTCGTCGCGCTCGCGAACCTTGCGCTTCAACTCGGCCAGGGTTTCACCGCCGACGCTCGAGGACGACGAATGTTCGCCACCCTCGCGCAGCTCCCGCTCCAGTTGCCCTCGCAGCTGCCTCTCGGTCTCCTCCCTTCTATCGCTAGAAGCCTGGAGAGACGATAGCGCGCGTTGCAGCTGGCCCACTCGCTCCACGTACACTTGTTTCTTGCGACTCTACCCCGAAAAAAGAGAAGGAAAAAAAAAAATCAAAATTAAATTTGATCTTTATGTACGACACCAACGTGGTGCCACCGGCGCTTGCCCGATAATTGTCGCACGGCACCAACGTGGTGCCACCGGCGCTTGCCGGATAATTATCGCACGGCACCAACGTGGTGCCACCGGCGCTTATGAGATAATTATCGCACGGCACCAACGTGGTGCCACCGGCGCTTGCCGGATAATTTTCACATGGCACCAACGTGGTGCCACCGACGCTTGCCGGATAATTTTTACATGGCACCAACGCGGTGCCACCGGACGGCATAGTGTTAATTTGTCCAGACTCCGAATTCATTTATTGAATTCGTCGGAAATTTGGATAGTTCCTGGTTGACCCACCTCTTCCTCGAGGCGCACAACGTTCCCTTGGGCGTTGGTCAACGCCGTGTCGAGAATATCGATGTGCGTTCTCTGTTCCTGGAGAGTCGCCCTCTGGGCCGCCAGCTCGATCTCCTGTCGCTCCTTGGCGGCAGCCAATTCTTTGTCTGCAAGTGAAACCCCGGATCAGTTGTTTTCCCAAATTCGACTTCGGGAATCCAAAATTATACATATAAATCCAAAATAATAATAAAAAATGTTAAAATAATCCAAAATAATAATAAAAAAATCGGAAATAATAAAATCAATTGGAATTCCAAGCAAAAATAGTGATTTTGCAAATTCAGTGATTATACTTCGTGACCGGAGACTAATTAAATTCAAAGAATATAGATAAAATAAAAAAATGTAAAAATATCGAATAAAAATTCAATTATTCCAATTGAATCAGTATTAAAAATAATAAATTACAATAAAATACGACAGAATCGGAAAGAAAATTAATCATTTTGAAAATTCAGCGGATATTGTTCGCGTTTTGATAATAATAAAAAATTAAAAGACCAATAAAAAGGCTTTCTTAGCGCAAATTCATATTCTATACACTTTGATAATTAATATCGCGATAATTAAGGCCCTCATTCGACCAAATTAAACTCCGAAGGTTACGATTGCCCCTAAACCCCCCACAAAAAAATTCCGTAACCCCTAGACGGGGGTTGCTGCCTTGTTAATTTAACACGTTCACGCCGGGGCGGATATTTACGTTTTTTCGCGTGGGGCGGGACCGCCCCACGAAACAGTTGAATGTGACCCATCGGTGGGTCACGCCGCCCCACGGAACAGTCAAGTGTGACCCACCGGTGGGCCATGCCGGCGTGAAAGCCAACGTGTATCATCGAGCCCGGGCTCTCAAAATTTCTCCAGGACCCCCCTTTTGCCACCCCCGAGGTGCATCCGTAGCCCCCTCCGCCTTACTTTGGGTGATCAACTGGCCGATGAGCAGCTCCCGCTGGGTGAGTTCCTTGCGCATGGACTCCACGATCGGCGGAGTATCGGTCCGGGAGGATAACAGGTCGATCTGGTCCCTCAGGGCGCGATTCAGCTCCGTGAGTCTCCGACAGTCGTTCTGGAGCCGCAACCTGGCGGCGCGCTCCAGCTTCTCGCGCCTCTCGCAGGACGCGGCCAATTCCTCGTGCGCCCGATGCACTTTAGCGATTTCCTGCTCGAGCTTCTGCGACTTCGCCACTTTGTTGTAGCACCGCTCCAGCTCCAGCTTGAGCGCGCTGTTCTCCTGGATGACGATTTGGACCATCTCCGAGGGCGGCCAGATCTCGGCGCCCGCGGTCTCGATTTCCTCTCTGCCCTTGGTCTGAGGCCTGAAAAAAAGAAAAATATGAGAAAAAAACTCGACCGATCGATGTGGTTTCAAGGTCAAGGTCGAAGTTCCTTGGGATTCCTACCGAGGAGAGGTCGTCCGCGGGTCGTAGGCGTCGATGTCCCCTTTGCCGATCCTCGAGAGGTCCGGTTGCGAGCGGGAGAGGGTGAGTTTGTCCGTGAGACCCAGGAGACGTTTGCTCTTGAGCGGCAACAGCGTGGAAGTGTAATTCGGGGGCGGGCGGTCCTCGAATTCCCCGGGGTCGTTGCCCTGTTGCTTGACCTCTTGCCCCCGTATCCTGACCTCTATGCCACCCGAGGTCGTGGACGAGTTGTTGGTTAGTTTCCCGTAAGTCGATGGGATCTTGACCTCTTTCGCGAGGTGTTTCAGGACCTGGAGAAAAAAAATTAAATGAAATAAGATAAGATAAGATAAGATGAAATGGGATGAAAATAAAATTAGGTGAAGCGAAACGAGATGGAATTAGATGAGGTGACATAAGATAAGATAAAATGAGATGAAATAAAAATAATAAAATAAAATGGAACGAGATGAAATTCCATAAGATGAGATGATGTGATATAAAATAAGATAAAATGAGATAGAAACATGAGATAAGATAAGATGAATTGAGATAAAACGAAATGAAATTAGATGGGATGAAATGAGATGAGGTGACATAAGATAAGATAAAATGAGATAAAATAAAAAAAATAAAATGAAATGAGATGAAATTCGATAAGATGAGATGATATGACATAAGATGAAATGAGATGAACCGAGATAAAATTAGATGAGGTGACATAAGATAAGATAAAATGAGACGAAATAAAAAAATAAAATAAAATAAAATGAAACGAGATGAAATCAGGTGAAATGAGACAAAAGTCACAGAATTGAATCTAGATAAAATTAGATAAGATGAGATGAGATAAGATGAAACAAAAAAATATGAGATAAAATAAGAATCAAATAAAATCAGTATTGATAAAATAAAAAAAAATGAAATCGGGCTAAATGGAACGAATAAGATGAAGCTAAGATAAATTTCTTCGGAAGCTGCGGCATTTTCACCTGCGACTGACTGAGATAATCGTCCGGGATGTCGGTGATTTCCTGGCAGCCGCCGTTTCCAGGACCCCCGCCGTTGGGCTGGTCGTAGAGGTGCTCCTCGTGAGGAAGACTCGAGAGGGACTGCATCGTGGGACTGTTGGAGTGGCCTTTGCCGCCGCCCTCGCAGTAGAGGTACCCCATCTCGCCGTGTTCCCTCACGATTCCCGACAACCTGGAACCCCGTTTCACCGGAGCGTTAGCAAAAAAAAAAAGAAGAAGAAGGGATAAAAAAAATTGGGATTCGGGGATTACCTGCCCGTGGGCGTCCAGGAAGTCTCGTCGTTGGCATTGTGTATGATTAAAGTGTTATAGGAACTTGTGGACACGTCCAGGCTGCTGCGGTTGGAGCCCAAACTCGTGCGGTTGCTGCTCAGGTTGTCCTTGAGGCTGTTTCGGTTGGAGCCGTTGATGCTGTCCTTCAGGCTGTTGCGATTCGAGCCGTTGAGGCTCTCCTTCAAGCTGTTGCGATTCGACCCGTTCAGGCTGTCTTTCAAACTGTTTCTGTTCAGTATATTACCCTGAAAAAAAAAAAAATATATATATATAAAAGATCAGGAGAGAACAGGGGATTAGTGTTAGTCTTTCAATTTCAAGGCGACTCCGATTACGCAATTACGTAATCACGTAATTCACGCCCTTCTCGCATCGAATACCGGCCATTCTTGGGCCCTACCCACAAATTTCTATTGTGGGCCGGTGTTTACGCGAAACGGGAAGCCACTCTACGCGGTCTCGTTGCACTTGGAAGTGAAATCGAGCGGAAAAATCGGCGCCGGTATAATCATTTGTGTACGACACCAACGTGGTGCCACCGGCGCGTGGCCGTTAGTTTTCGCATGGCACCAACCCGTTGCCAGCGGCTCTTGCCCAATAATTTTCGCATGGCACCAAAGTGGTGCCAGCGGCGTTTGCCCGTTAGCTTTCGCGTGGCACCAACGTGGCGCCACCGGACGGGGTAGCGTTAAAATTCGAAAAGTGACACGCACTTGTATGTTTGGTATATTCTCTTTGTGACTGGAGGACCTCGAAGGACTTTGTTGCTGCTGGTTCTCCTGTCCCTGCGGCTCCTGCCGAGCCGTGTGTCGTATCACATATCGCTCCTCGTTGCTCAGGTTCTCGTTGGACGTCGAGACGTCCGTGTCGCTGCCGCTCAGACTCTGCGGCAGTCCACCTGAAAAATCAAATGTTCCATGAGAAGAAATATTCTTTTTTTTTCCCCTCCTATCCCCTGGAAATTGTATGGAAATGTTCCTTTACCTTGCGTGGACAATTGTTTCCGTTGAATGTTGCTGTTGGAGAATGGGAGGAATCTGCCGGTTTGTTGAATCGAGCTCATCTTCGTTTATTCGCTCATTTAAATAGGGTCCGATGTATCTGAACCAAGAGAAATTTTAATGATGATACGATTTGTATTTATGTTAAAGGAAATAGAGAAATGTTGAAGCAAAAGTTATTGAGAAAAAAAATGAGAATTGGTGAATTGGTGAAATTTGTAATTTTTCAGATCCGAGATTCGAAAAATAATCGTATTGCCAAAACTCGGAGCTCGTCTAAATAGAAATTTTTGTCATATTTGCAACCTCAATTTATCGATTAGTAGCCTACTTTTGGAAATGTATCGATAAATTGTAACTTCAAATTTGAAAAAATTCGCAATAGAGAAAATTTCCAATAGAGAAAATTCCAAAATCCACGAATTTGTAAATTGAAATTGAATTCTGGTATATTTTTCGAATTTCGTTTTGTACTTTATGGAAAGTTTGTAGTTTTGGATTTCCCTGGAATGCGCTAAGACCAGATATTCTTTTATTTTTTTATTTAAGTTTCCTATTTATTTCTTTTTCGAAAATTCAGTTATTTCTAATTTGCAAGATTCAATGTTTAAGGACAATTAGAGTTTTTGTATATTACGATTTCTTTCCCTTTTTTTTTTCTATTTCACACTTGGATTTTGGAATCCTCCTTATTCTGAATTTTGTCAAAATTGCTATTTCAAGTGTCGCTTTATCGATACATTTCCAAAAGTAGGCTTACTTCCCAAAATTAAACAAAAAAAACATTCACACAGAAACAAACTACCAGAAACTATATAAAATTCCAGGAAATTCCAAAAAAATTCCAATGGGATCTGAAAAACCACTGGTTCCCAGTGTGTGACAAGAGAGGTGTCAACACTATGGAATGCAGGGATAGCTTTATATATATACATATATTTATGCATATATATACATTCAAACCCACATACCCACACATTCTACATAATCTATATATTATATACATATATAGGTACTGTAGATAAATAAGTATTTACATCCATAGCTAGACATATAAATTTCATTTGGATCTGAATGTATTTAGTATATGTCTCTACATATATATATGTATATACACCAAATAATATGATAGAGAGAGAGAGCAGAAAAAGGAGAGGAGAACCAGGGGGGGGGGAAGATATTTCTTGATTCTGAAAGAGTGGTGATACATCCAGGATTTAATTTCCCCGGGATGGGGTAGACAGAGGCCACAGGATGGAAGAGAATAAATAAATAAATATATGTATGTGAATAAATAAATAAAAAAATAAAAAAGTAATTTTATATATATATATATATATATATAAGAATGGATTCAAATGGATTCCATGACAAAGAGGATCTCGCTGACAATGAGAAAGGGGATGATGATGATGATGGTGTGGTGGTGGTGAGAAAAATAGGAAATTCGCTCACGTGATTCCAAAACAATACATATACATGTATCCATACACATAAGTGCTATATACATATATACACATACCTTCCGCATTTACACTATATATGTCTATATATATATATATATAAAGTAAATGTCTAGGCATATATCGGGTAAATACGTAAAGTGTAGGTACTTATATATGTATATATATATGTATATACATATGCGCGTATATAATAAAAAGAGTAGGATTACTACCACTGGTAAAAGAACCAACAACAATAACAATAGTAACAGTAACAGTACAGTGACAATAACAACAATAATAATAATAATAGTAGTAATAATAATAATGATAATGATAGTAATAACAACAACAACAACAACCAAGAGCGAGGGTGATGATAATAATAATAATAATGATGATGATGATGATAACGATGATGATAAGGATGATGATGATGATAATAATAAGGTGAAATTGCTTTCGATAATAAATTGGGTAGGTACACTTTACTTTACTTTACTTTGCTTTACTTCACATACACACTCACTGGTCCGCGAGGGAAGAAATAAAAATCACCGCAGTTGCGACATTCCTCGCCAGAGCGCGCGCCGTATAAAGGAGGACATCATTAGCATAAGTGCCAATCGCGCGGGGTGAAGGAGGAGTGATTCAGGGATTGGTTCAGGCTTTCGAAAGAAGATGGCGGCACCGGTACGTTCTTACTTTTCAAATGCGCGAACTTTCGAATCTTTTTTTTCCTTCTTCTTTCAAATCTATTAATGCATCGTGCGAAAAAACAGACAAAAAGATAAATAAATCGTGAGAAAAATCGACGAACCTTGGAATTTCATTTTTTTTCTTTATAAATTCTGAAAAATCTCAAAATCTCCATTTCATTGAAATTCGCGCTTTTCTCAGAGCAGCGCCGTCGGGAGGAAGACAACGTTATTAGAATCCGGACGATTCTTTATCAGAATTGCCATTCGGCGCCATCTGTACTTCATAATCGATACTATTTGGTCACGGGGGAGTTTTGGGACTGGCCGTGATTTTGCCGCGAGACGAGGTTGGGGACTTTGGTTTTGAGCGGTTTTGAGCTTTCGGACAAGCGTAGGATCGATTCTGGTAATCCGTATTTTGGAATTTTGGGGATTTTGAATGTTATTGTTATTATTATTTCGGAGTTCTCAGTAAAAAGAAGGAAAATGTCGTCGAATCACTCGAAAAATTCCTCGAAAAGGAAACTCGCGGACCAAAATAGCGATTCCGAAGAGGAAAGAGGCAATGGACGTAAGAAAATTGCATTTTGTTGTTGTTATTATTAATATTATTGTTATTTTTGGTGTTGTTGTTATAATTTTTCTTTTCAACATTTTTTACCATCAAGGGGAGGAGAGTATCACAAATTACCGGTACCACGATTTTCGGGAAAAACTAAGCTTGAGGTTATGTTCGCCTTTGTTGATGTTATTGTTATTATTATTATCATCGTTACTGTTATTGTTATTGCAGTTATTATTATCATTATTTTTGTTATTGTCCTTACCATTTTTGTTATTGTTGCTATTATTATTATTATTATTATTGTTATTATTATTATTATTATTATTATTATTATTATTATTATTATTACTATCATTATTCTGGTATTATTTTTATTATTGTTTTTTTATTTTGGTCTAGGATTTGTTGAAATTTTGATTCTTAAGTAAATTTTGTGATTTTGTAATTTTGTAAATTTTGGAATTTCTATTATTTTCTTTTTTGAAATTTCAATGTTTCAGAGGTTTTAAAGAGTAACGCCACCATAACAGCCCAAAAAAGTAATAATTTTTATCATTATTATTATTATTATTATTTTTATTTTTATAATATCGTTACAGAAAAACCTGGAAAGCAGTTGTACAGAGGATCCGGTAATACTCAGGCTCCGCGACTCTGTCCCTACCTGGACACGATAAACAGGCAGTTCCTGGACTTTGACTTTGAAAAATTGTGCTCGGTGTCGCTGTCCAGGATCAACGTGTACGCCTGCCTGGTCTGCGGCAAGTACTTCCAGGGTAGGGGTACCAACACGCACGCGTACACCCACAGCGTCGCCGAGAGCCACCACGTGTTCTTGAATCTTCATACCCTGAAGTTTTACTGCCTCCCGGACAATTACGAGATCGTCGGTAGGAAGGAAATCGAGTGTTTTCGTTTAACAATTTTGCGACCCTGAAGTTTCGCGAAGGGATTTCCGAGCTTGTGAATTTTTCCTTTTAATTTTTGAATGTTTCGGAATATCTACTTTTAATGTTTTCCAAATTTTGGAATTTTTCAAATTTTTAATCTTCGAAAGTTATGACGACAACAATATTATTATTATTATTATTATTACAACAACAACAATATTATTATTATTAGTATTATTGTTGTTGTTGTTGTTATAACTTTCGATGATTAAAAGTTTTATTATTAATTATTAAGATTAAAAAAATTATTATTAATTTTAGATTCATCGCTCGACGATATCAAATATGTCTTGAATCCAACTTTCGATAAATCACAAATCGAGCAGTTGGATCGGAGCGACAAGCTCTCGAGGGCCATCGATGGCTCCATGTATTCTCCAGGAATCGTTGGCATGAATAACATCAAAGCCAACGATTATTGCAACGTTATTTTACAGGTACTATTTAGTTTCGGTATAACAATAGCGCAATAATAATAATGATAATAAATGAATAAATAAATAAATAATGTCGAAATCATGATTGATTTCCAAAATTTTTAGGCACTTTCGCACGTGACCCCTCTACGAGACTTTTTCTTACGGGAGTCGAATTATTCCCACGTAAAAAGGCCCCCGGGTGACTCGTCTTATCTCCTGGTGCAACGTTTCGGGGAATTGATGAGGAAGTTGTGGAACCCGCGGAATTTCAAGGCTCACGTCAGTCCTCACGAAATGTTACAGGCTGTGGTCCTTTGGAGCAAAAAGCGGTTTCAATTCACGGAACAGGGCAAGAAACTTTTTTTTGTCGAATAAATTAAATATTTTTCGGAAATTTCGAAGTTTCGAAATTATTAAAAATGCCAATTTTTAGTTGGAATTGAAATACTGGGTTTCCGATTTCATTTAAAATACGAACACTCAATTTTAATTAAAATCCGAATTTTCGAATTTCGATAAAATTGAAAAAAAAATTTCCAATTTTCAATAAAAACTCGAAACATCGATAAATTTATAGGCGACCCGGTAGATTTTCTGTCCTGGTTCCTGAACGCCCTACACCTGGCACTGAACGGCACGAAGAAACGAGACTCCAGCATCATCTACAAGACATTCCTGGGACACATGCGGATCTACACGCGGAAGATCCCACCGCTGGAGCTGGAGGAGAGCCAGAGGAGCGAGTTGCTGAATACCATCGAATACGGCGAGACCGTGACGGAGAGTCCGTTCCTGTACCTGACCTGCGATTTGCCACCACCACCCTTGTTCAAGGATCAGTTTACGGAGAATATCATTCCCCAGGTAACGGAAAAGGGGTTGATTTAATATTTTTTTTTTTCAGCGAATGTTCGGAATTTATGTGTGTATTCATTTATTGTTAGAATGTCGAAATTTCATAAAAATTCTCGAAATTTCAAATGTAGAAATTTCATAAAAATTTGAAAATTCGAAATTTTACTAAAATTCTCGAAATTTCGAAATTCGACCAAACCTGGGAAGCTCCAATTTTATTAAAACTGACAACTCGAATTTTTAATGAAATTGAAACCCTTTGGTTTTTATTAAAATTCAAAGTTCAAATTTTTAGTGAAATTGGAGTCTTAAAATTGTACTAATATTGAAATTTCGAAATTTATATTTCGAAAAGAGGAGGAATAATGTGTTTTGTTTAAATCATTATATTAGTGTATAATATAATTATATAATTTTGTATTTTCATTATTATTGTAATTGTTATTATCGCTCTTTTAGGTGAATTTATACACGTTGCTGAACAAATTCAACGCCGTGACGGAGAAGGAATATAAAACGTATAAGGAGAATTTCATGAAACGATTCGAAATCACCGAATTACCGCCTTACTTGATACTTTATATTAAGGTAACACATACACAGGGTGCGGCATTTAAATGGGCATTCATTTACCTAAGTAAATATCTCTGTTTGTTTGTGTTAGAATTTTGCTTGGAAAATTTAATAATGGAAATGGATTCCTCGCAAAAAAAAATACATCGAACGAGAATTTGCCGAAAATTCCCAGAAGTTGGTTACAAAAATCAAATTACGTATAAAAACATTACAATATAATATTACAATAAAAACCTTTTTTTTTTCTTATTCCAGAGGTTCACGAGAAACACATTCTTCGTGGAAAAAAATCCGACGATCGTCAATTTCCCAGTGAAGTATGATTTCGATGAAATAAACAAAAAAATAAGAAAGAAAAAATAATAATATTTATAATTCCATCATTATGACAACAATTACACTCCTCCCTTTTTTGTTTGTTTTAGGAACGTCGATTTTGGGGATATATTGACTCCCGAAGTGAAATCCAAGCATCCCTATACGACGTATGATTTGGTGGCCAACATCGTACATGACGGGGAACCCGGTCAGGGAACTTATAGGGTCCACATTTTGCATCGAGCCACCGGGCAATGGTACGAGTTACAGGATTTACATGTCACTCAAATTTTACCGCAAATGATCACGTTGACGGAAGCCTACATCCAAGTGAGTATCAGAAAAAAGAAAAAAGGAGAAAAATGGAAAGGAATTTTACTTAATTTTTCAATTATAATTCCTATTGAAATTTCAAATCAACGAATTTTTGGTTTTTTAATTTACTGTTACTATTTTTATTATTTTTATTTTTGTTTTTATTATTATTATTATTATTATTATTATTATTATTATTATTATTATTATTATTATTATTATTATTATTATTATTATTATTATTGTTGTTATTGTTATTACTATTGCTATTATTACTCTTTTTTTTGTTATTAACATTCGCTAATTACCCCTAATTACTAATTCACTGGGAACTTTCATTTCCAGGTTTACGAACTTCGCAAAACCGAGGGCCCGGAGAACGGCAGCGACGAGAAGAAAATTTCATGATAATCAATAAAGAAAAGACAGAAAAAAAAAACCCGAAAAATTGACCCTAAATTAAATGACACCAAAAAAAAATCTCGAAGGAAAAAAAAATGCAGCGAAAATCCCGAGATCCCTCCAAACCTCCCGCCTGTAGACACGAGTCCCTCCATCGATCGCCAGGTGGCAGCGCGCCGCTCTCTGTGATCCATGGATCCCCTCCCGACCGCCCCGAGAAATCATTGCCCGGCCAATGGGGGCCGTGGAATTTCCATGCCCTTCCCCTGCTTAGCGCTGACGTCACCCCCGAAGCGACCAATCGCTCGGGCTGCCGCTACGTGATCCACGCGTGACGTCACGAATGATCTAGATTCGATAAATGAATCCGCAGTCGTCGGTGTTGGTGGAGCGACTCTGTGACGGTGTTTCCGTGCGGCCGCTTGGGAAAATTCATTTTTATTTAGAATTTTTATTTTTTTTAAAAACAAAAAGAGAATCGACCGTCCTGGGATTTTTGATTCCAAAAAAAAAATTAATAAAAAAATTCGGATAATAATTGAAATCCGCCCCGAATATGGGCAGGATCGAGCGGGACACGGAAAATGCAACGAGTGTCTCGCTGGTATTTCCGGAGACGTCTTAACTTACACTTGTCTCTTGGGCGCAGGATTTTTTGGGGATCTCGTCAGACCCGAAAATAGAAGAGGAGGAGAAGGAGGAGGTGGAGGTGGAGGTGGATAGGTGGAGAGCTGGAGGAAGAACGCGATGGGTTTCTCGACGACCCTGCAGGGCCAGTCGGCCCAGGAGGCCCTTCTGGGCCGACAGGACGCTGAGATCAAGCTGCTGGAGACGATGAAGCGCTGCCTCACCAGCAAAGTCAAGTGCGACCGCGAGTACGCCTCCAGTATCAGCGCCCTGACCGCTCAGGGTAAGAAGATCGAGCGGAACGAGGACCTGGTGGGCAGCCTGATAACGCAGGTAGGGGTGGACAGAGATGTTGTTTCCTTCTGCGATTCCAGAATTCTTCATTTCTTGTCGATCCCATTAATTTTGTATTTTCGTTTTTTTTTGGCGATCTTCTTCAGAGCTGGAGAGAAATCATGGACTCGATCGAGCAGACGGCGAAGCTGATAAAGCAGCAGGCGGATTCCATGGAGAGCGTGGTGGTGGAGCACCTGAACACGCTCCACGGCGAGCGGAGACGAGCGAGGAAGGTGTACCAGGAGGAGCAAGCTTGGCTGAACAACCAGCTGCAGCAGTTGAACGACGAGGTGTCTCGGAAGAAGACCGAGTACCAGAAGAACCTGGAGGTGTACAAGCTCATGCGATCCCGGTTCGAGGAGCATTACGTGAAATGTAATTTTTTTTGTAAAAATGGATTTTTTTGGGGTCGCCAGGTCAGAAATGGGTGCCTTTGTGGGTGTCTGTGGTTGAAAGCTACGTGAAATGAAATTTTGTTTAAAAAAGGGATCTTTTTTGGGGTGGCTGGGTCAGAAATGGGTGCTACCATTGGTGTCTGTGGTCAGAAGATACGTGAAATGTCATTTTTTTTTTTAAATGGATTTTTTTTGGGGTGATCCGTTCAGAATTAGGTGCTTCTGTGATCAAAAGCTACGTGAAATGTAATTTTTTGTCTTCAATGGATTTTTTTTGGGGCACCGAGGTCAGATATGGGTCTCGGTAGGGATTAGTGGTCGTCAGAAATCTTCTACATGAGCAACAGGTGTCCAGGGATCTTCTGCGCACGTGAAAGATCTTTAGAGAACCTAGTGCGCATGCGTAAAGTTTCCACCGATCTACTGCGCATACGAACAAATGCGAATTGGAACTCTTTTTCTTTTAATGAAATTTTCCGGAATTTTTCAGCCGGACGGGGCGGTCGGAAATTGGACGAAGTACGGGAGAAGTACCAGAAGGCGTGCGTGAAGCTCCACTTGACGCACAACGAGTACGTGCTGTTATTGGGGGCCGTGACGGAGTGCGAGCATGATTTGAGGACGTGCTACCTCCCGAGTCTGCTGAACCGACAACAGACGGTCCACCAGGAGTTCATTGTGGCTTGGTAATTATCCTGATCCCGTTCTTCATCCTCTGAATTATATCTTCCCTGGTGATGACAATTTTCAGATTTTCCCAGAAATTTCTATGAAAATTTGGAGCTTCTTCAGAATTTTTTGGAAAAATGATTTTTCACTTTCTTACTTTTCCACTAAAAGTAGAACAGTTTTAATATTCTCAGAAAATTTTTTAAGAAAATTTTTTAAGAAAAAATATGGAAACATTTTTCAGAAAAATATTATGAAAATGTCAGATTTTGTTAAATAATTTAGAGATTTTCGGAAAAAAAATTCTGAAAAACTATAATTTTTTAAACAATCTGAGAATCCATTTGCGAGTTTGTAAACAAAATTTGAGAGAAATTTCAAAGACATATTTCTATACCACAGTTACCAATTCCGTTATTTCTTTCTAGGAAGGGTATCCTGCAGGATATTGTCAAGTACTCGGACTTCACGACGGAGAAGTTCGTGACCCTACACTCGCGGATGAAGAAAACCGTGGATTCGATAAAACCGATCGAGGAGTATCGGGATTTTATCGGAAAGCACCGGTAAGATCTTTTTTTTTTTAATGTAAATTAGTATCCATTTTTTGTGATTATTATTATTATTTTTGGCGTTGTTATTATTATCATTACCATTAAAATATAATTATGTCCTGGTTTTCGTTCTCAAGGACACGACCGGCATCACCGGCGAGGTTCACCTTTGACGAGAACCTAGTGGACGACACTTCCGGCAAGCTGCTGCCCAACAAATTGACGGTGGATAACCTGACGATCGATTGGCTGCGCAGTCGATTGAACGACCTCGAGGGTTCGTTGAAGACGGCCCAGCAGAATCAGCGTCAGTCCGCTTCCAACGCGGACTCCAACGCCGACTCAAATACAAAGTGAGTTTTTAGGGTCCGCGCAGATGAAAAGTCTTCCAGGAAAGTTCTGCGCATGCGAAAACCCTCCCGGGATCTACTGCGCACGCTATTCCCTCCCACTCTTCCCCTTTTCCCACCTGGAGGGGAATAAAACCGCCTCTTCTGGATTCTACGCATGCGTGAATCGAGGAGACAGGGGATAGGAACGCCCACTTTCCCCTTTCTTGCTTTCAAATGCAGTTTGGCGGGAACAAAAACGCCTACTTTCCCCTTCCACTCACTCGAAATTATAAAAGTATCGTATAAGAAATAGAAACGCCCATTTTCCCTCTATTCGTATTTGAAACAATTGGAAGGGAATGGGAACGCCCCATTTTTCTCGCGATTCGCTTTCAAAACTATTGGAGTGGGGGTAGACACTCCCATTTCCCCCTTTCTCGCTTCAAAAAGCGTTAGAGAGGGGATAGCTCCGCCTACTGTCCCCTTCTCCAGCTTCAGGATTGTCGGGGAAGGGGTAGGAACCTCCCATTTTCCCTTTCCCGACGTCTTCCAACGTGTATGGAAGGGACAGGAACGCCCAGGTTACCGAATTTCCCAACTAATTTCTTCTAATTTTTCTCCAGGACCTCGATACTGGACTATTCCCGTGAGCGAGAAGAGCTGCGGCTGCGCTGCCAGGAGAAGAAATTGCAGCGGCAGATCGAGGTGATCCGTGGAGCCCTGAACGAGCTGGGCTGCGAGGAGGTGCCGTCCGGGTGCGACCTGTCCGTGGACGGGTCCTTCACGGAAGCCTCGACGCTCAATAACAAGGTAAGCGAGGAACCGGTGGACCCGGTAGTTGATCGCGATCCAGTGGAAGGACGGTGAAAAAAAAAATGGAAGAAAGGAAAGAAGGTGAAAGGATGGACTTTGCAGAAACGCGGCGGCAGGACGACGACCACCGAGAGCGGGTTCCTGACGCTCCGGAGGAACCAGCGTCGGATCCTGAGCGTTTTGAAAACCCCTTTCAAATCCCTACCGAGCATAAACGAGAGCAAAAATGGTTCTGTGCGATCGAACAGCGAAGGTTCAGCTACACAGAAACCATTGACTCCACTTGTACGTTGATAACCACCAGGACGTGCGCTTCTTATCTAACAGCGACCCTGCGGAGTTCCATGTCTGTGTGTGTATGTGTGTGCGAGCGTAATTCCCTTTTAAAATTTTTTTTAGTAGATCCTTGGCCCACTAAGACCCTTAAAAAACGAAGCTGTTAATCCCCACGACCAGAGTATCGGCATTAATCGCTTTGACTGTCGTTTTCTCGGCCCCGCATCACCTCGAATTGCTGTAAATTAAAAAAAATGGGAGAAATGCGAAAGTTAAACGGTGTTTCCATTTTTCAAGGTACCGGCAAGATTTGCAAATTCGACCAACAATCATCGAAGCGGATCGAACACGAGTGGAGGGTTGATGGAGGAAGAGTGGTTCCACGGAGTCCTACCGCGGGAGGAGGTGGTCCGACTCCTGGTGAACGAGGGAGACTTCCTCGTGAGGGAGACCACGAGGAACGACGAGTGCCAAATCGTGCTGTCCGTCTGTTGGGACGGACACAAACATTTCATCGTCCAGACAACGACCGAGGTAATTGATTGAAACGAGGAATTTGAGGGAGTGGGAATTTCCGAGTGGCTTTACAATTGTCTAGGAATTATAAACTTGTTCTAGGATTTACTGCGCATGTGAAATAATGCGTAGGGATTTACTGCGCATGTGAAATAATGCGTAGGGATTTACTGCGCATGTGAAATAACGCGTAGGAATTTACTGCGCATAGAAAAAGTATTCTGTGACCTCCTGCGCATGCATAAATTATTTTGCGTTATTTTTTTCTTCCAGGGCCATTACAGATTCGAGGGACCGTCTTTCCCCTCCATCCGGGAGCTGATAATGCACCAATGGATGTCGGGGTTGCCGGTGACGAGTCGATCCGGTGCCATTTTGAAGACTCCGATCATGAGGGAACGGTGGGAACTCAACAACGATGACGTCATACTCTTGGAAAAGATTGGAAGGGTAAGCGTCGGGGAGGGTTCGAATCGCGCATCCGTCGAATTTTCGGAGAGGGGATAGTACCGCCCACTTTCTCACTTCCTCGCCTCCAAAACGGTATTGGAGCGAATCAGTACGCCTATTTCTCCTTCCTTCGTCTCCAAAACTGTTGGGGGAGAGGTAGGAACGCCCATTTTCCCCTTTCCCAACATCTAACTGGGCGTGGAAGGGATGGAAACGCCCACCTTTTCGTTTCCACCCATACAAGATCCAACTGCGCACGCGTACGACGAATGGGAGGGGCTTCCGAGTAGGGCCTGACGACTTTTTCTCTTTCAGGGCAACTTCGGGGACGTGCACAAAGCGCAGTTGAAGTCCTGCAAGACTGAGGTCGCGGTAAAGACCTGCAAGGTCAACCTGCCGGACGAGCAAAAACGCAAGTTCCTGCAGGAGGGCCGCATTCTGAAACAGTACGACCACCCGAATATCGTCAAGCTCATCGGCATTTGCGTGCAGAAGCAGCCGATCATGATCGTCATGGAGCTGGTGGCCGGTGAGTGCTGGACCCGGAAATCGAAATTTTTATTTATAAAAAAAAAGAGAATAATGCAGAGAGGAATAATCTTTTGTTTTTCCCTCCCTCGTGACGTTCAGGTGGTTCTTTGTTAACGTATTTAAGGAAAAACGCGTCCGCTTTGGGCCAGCGCGAGCAGCTTCGCATGTGCAAGGACGCTGCGGCCGGCATGCGCTACCTCGAGTCCAAGTTCTGCATCCACCGTGACCTGGCGGCGCGCAATTGCCTCGTGGGTAAGTCTCGCCCGTCGTCCCCCGACGACCACGTCCTACGCCCGCGCAGGCGAGTAGGCGAGTAAACCTTTTGGCCTGACGCAGGGTACGAGTCGATAGTGAAGATCTCGGATTTCGGCATGTCGCGCGAGGAGGAGGAGTACATCGTCTCCGACGGCATGAAGCAGATCCCCATCAAATGGACCGCCCCCGAAGCTCTGAATTTCGGTAAATCGGCTTCCCTTCTCCTTTTTTTTTCCCCAAAGATCAATCAAGACTTTGCCGTCCGCACGTCTGATCGGGATTCTCTCGTTTGGCGCCGGTATAAATCTTTATGTAAGACACCAACGTGGTGCCACCGGCGCTTGCCCGATACTTTTCGTATGGCACCAACTTGGTGCCACCGGACGGCACAGTGTTAATTAATTCGTTATTAATTTACGTTTTTTTTTTCAATTCCCAGGAAAATATACTTCCCTCTGCGACGTCTGGAGCTACGGAGTCCTGATCTGGGAGATCTTCTCCAAGGGCGGCAACCCTTACAGCGGGATGTCGAATTCGCAGGCCCGAGACAAGATCGACGCCGGTAGGTCCCCGTCCACTTATTTTTGAAAATTATTTTTTCTTTCCCTTCCTCTCCAAAAAATGGATATTTAGACATTTTAATTCCAGGGTACCGAATGCCAGCGCCCGAGGGCACCCCGGACGAGATCTACCGGCTGATGCTGCGCTGTTGGGAGTACGAGCCCGAGAAAAGGCCGCACTTCGACCAAATCTTCACGGTAGTGGACACCCTGGCGCAGGCTTACCTCTAAATTCTCGATCCGAGCGACGATCGATCGAAGGGTAGCGCGCTGGAGTCGCCGGAAGCGGTAGTGCGCACGCGAAACTACCTCTTTGAGATCTTCCGCGCATCGGTGATTGTTATTGGCCGCTACTGCGCATCCAAAAAAGACTCGATACTGTCTTTTCCGCGGCTGAGTTTCATTTTGGAACCTTCTGCGCATAAAAAAGGATCGATAGGATCGACTGCGCATTCAAAAGGTCTCGGTAGGCTCTACTGCTCATCGAAAAAGTCATACCGGGATTTACTGCACACGTTGCGATAGAATCGATCGCGCAGACGATTGGACGCTATCGCGCATGCGCGTACGAAAATCCTATCGGAGAGATTATCTTTTTCTTTCTATTTTAAACTGTCCGTCCGTCGGTTAACGAAGGAACAGTCCGCGATTTGAACTCGAAACTGTGGCTCTGCGATCGCACGCGTGTCCATCCGACCTAACCTACATTTCTTCCCGAAGCAGCGCCATCTGTTTGCACTACACCCATCCCCAAAACCCAAAAGTTTCCTCCCCTCACCAACAAAATTCGGCCTCTGATTTGTTAATCGACATGAGATTCGATCTTTTTTTTTCTTTTATAGAATTGAAAAGAAAAGTATATATGTTAAAGATTCTAAATATATATATATATTTACATAGTTATATAATATGAAGAGAGAGAGAGAGAGAGAGAGAAAGGAAACAAAATCGTTGTATGTGTCATCGTCAAGTATTATTAAAATGTTACAAGCGACAAATTTTAAATTGAATTTTGGAGTAATGCAAAAAAACCATTAAAAAGACCCACGAAAATATTACGATAAAAAATTGGTGCAGAAAAGTAGTAGCTACTAAAGGGGGGCTTTGGGGGTTTGCCTTTAAGGTCAATTCAAGGTCAACTGGATTTTTCGGATTAAACAACTTTTAAATAAACGTCGAGCTCCGTGGGAAACGAAAAAGTTGCTCACCTTGACCGTAACCGCGATGAGTTTGGTCAAGGACACCTCAAGGTCAAGAGCCTCGGTGCTTCATTGACACAAGGCAAATATTTAATATATCAAGGTCAATGAAGATCAAGCTCAAGATCAATTTTATAGAAATATTTAAAAAATCGACCAACCGTCGCAGTCTCCCTCTGCCTTATCGGTTTATTTCTTATTTAGTTCATTCAATATAAAGTCGTCGGAGGATTAGAGATACAGCTTAATCAACTCGTCGCTGACGGCGGAGGGCGTGAGGATGCCCAAATCCGTGAAGAGCAGGGTGATGTAATGAGGCGGCGTGTAATCGACGAGAGGGTGCTCCTTGCGCAGGTCCTTCTTCAGCGTACTGGCGGTGTACTTGAATTCGTTGGGCAGGTCCACCTGGTTGAGCGGGTATATCCTGGAGAACTTGAAGCTCTCCGTCAGGACGTAGAAGGGCTTCTTCATCTCCTTGGCGCATATCGCCAGAGCGTAGGTGCCCACCTGCAAATAACATTAATAACGTTTAAAAGAAAAAAAAATAAAGAACGGACGAAATCCGTAAAAGAGACGACTCTCGGCTCGCTCACGGCCTTCTGCGCGTGCGATAGACCGCCAGGGATCTACTGCGCATGCGATAGACCACCAGGGATCTACCGCGCATACGGTAACCCGCCAGGGATATACTGCGCACGCGTAGGTTCAATTGTAATCTACCGCGCGTGTGCAGATCCCATTAAGATTTACCGCCCATGCGGAGAATCCATTGGGATCCACGGCGCATGCTCGGCTCGTACCTTGTTGATGACCCCGCCGCTCTCAGCGACACCCTCGGCGCCGATCATCACCATGTCCACCTGCTCCATGACGTAGCCCATGGCGGAGTCGAGGATGGAGGTGCAGGAGACACCCAGTTTCTGAAGGCTCTCGCACATCTCTCGCCTGTTACGGACAGACAAAGATACAAATAAGAATAACACAGAGATGCGACACTCTGGAATAGAGGGCGCCACGTTCTAGCCGTCAACCTTACCCGCTCTCGTCCGGTGCCGAGATCGTGACGTAGACCTCGAAGTTCTTATTGGCCGCCGCGGCCTCCTTGATCGTCTGCAGCACCACCCGAGACTTGGAGTGGGTCAGGATTCTCTGAAAGTGAATACGGGAATGGCGTTACGCTTCCCTTACCGCCACGTGAGTCGCTCACGCCCCACGACCAATACACATTTCTAATTTCGAAGTCATTTACGTTTCGCGGTAGAACTACGTCCGTTTCAGCCGAAGGGTCTTCCCGATAATGATAACCTTATGGGAAGGTGGGTCGTATACGACCCACGCGGCATGAACGAACGAATTAGAGGGAACAAGGGGGAATAAAAGAGAAGAAATTGCAGTTTTCTTACCGATCCGTCGGTGATGAAATTCGCGGCCACCTTGGCCACCTTCCCACGGGCCGCTATGAGCTTCTCGTAGAAGATCTTGCCCCTGTGCAACATGATGCCCTTGCAATCTGCGAACAACTGAATCGGGTGCCCATCCACATTGAGAATTTTTGAGAAAAGAGAAGAAAGAGATGAAGAATGAAAGGAGGATGTGCAATCCTAGTGAAAATATTTTTCTGTAAAATCTCTAAAATCGATTCTCAAATTTTTTCAGTGAAAAAATGAATTTTTCAGTAAAAATGATAGCTTTCTCAGACATTTTTGTTGAATTTATGAATGATGTAGAGAAAAAAAACTAAGAATTTTTTAAAAATAAAATTTGACAATATTTTTCCAATATTTTTTCTGAAAAATATTTTCTCATTTTTTTCTAAATTCAGTGAATTTTGAAGAAATTTAAAAATTTTCAGTAATTTTCATAAAGGTCGGAGAAATGTTCTGAAAGTTTTTGAAAAACAATTTCTCTGAAAATCTGAAAACATTCCAAATTCTCAGGGAAGTTTTTGAGAAAAATATTTTTCACCAGGGAGGGGCGTGAGCAGGAAGAGAAGGGGAGGGATTAGAAAAAGGGAAGGATTAAGGAGTGGGAGTTCAAGAAGGAGGGGAAGGGGAAGGGAAATAAAGAGAAGGGAGAGCTGAAAAAGGAGAAGGGGAACAAGGAGGAGAAGGAAAGAAGGGAAAGAGAAGGGGGGAGGGGTGGAAGGATAAAAACGAATCATTTTCGGGTCTTACTGGGGTGTCGATCTTCGCCAAGGTGATGAATCTGAGGAAAAGTTCGCTACCGGAAGCGATGGCCGTCACGGGATGGTCCGTCGACCGCATGGCGTCGATGGCATTTTGCAGGCACTCGCGCAATTCCTGGACGGTTTCCGCTGTCGAGGGGAAACAGAGAAATGGAGAATCGGTGAGTAGAGTACTCGTAAAAGGCCCGTAAGAGGGCGCTATCGCGGACTCGCGAAAATTCGGGTTCGCGCATGCGCGGTCCTCGACTCTCGCGCTTTAGTAATACGAGGCAACGTACAATTGGAATGTTCCAGAACTTTGAGCAGTGTCCTGATGGCCGCCATCCCCGCGGACACGTTGGTCTCCAGCTCCATGATGTTGTTGAAGTAGTCGCAGATTTCTGGAATTCGCAAGAGGACGGAGTAACTTTTGGTAAGAAAGAGGGTGGGGGTAAAGGGGATCATTAGCAGCGACAGATTTGACCAAGAATCTTTGAATTTTTCAAGTCTTGCGCAAGAGACTTTCAATTTTTCAAGTCTCGCGCAAGAAACTTTCAATTTTTCAAGTCCCCCGCGAGAAACTTTCAATTTTTCAAGTCTCGCGCGAGAAATTTGCGATTCCGTTCAAGTCTGACGCAAGTCTTGCAATTGCACTCGAGTCTGACGCAAATCTTGCAATTCTGCGCAAGAAATTTCGTAATTTCTCAAACTTGCGCAGGTAATTGCAAATTTCTAAGAATCCGCGCAACCTGTGGCTCGAAGCTTCGCTTTCGCCCCACGGGGTCGCTGTCGGCGACGGAAACAGCAACACGCGACTGTATTTCCATCCTCACCTTGTCTCTCCATTTTTCGATCGGGTTTTTTGTCACTTGTATATGGAATTAACTCGATTCGGTGTCACTCGCGGGCACTTTTGCCGATTTTCATCCTTCACAGTTTTCAAACACCACCCGAGAGAAAATTCTCAGATTTTACTTGCCACTCTTTTGGGAAATAACTTCGATTCTGCTGAAAGGATTTCATACGTGAGAGGCACTCGGGTTGTTTTTTTTTTTATTTCGAGACAGAGAGACAAAGGGAGAAAGTGTGAGAGAGAGAGAGATAGAGAGAAAAAAAGGAGAGAAACCTAAGATTTGTTAAGTAGAGGCACGGCACGACGAGAAACGGAATTATTTTTACTTCCGACTCAGCCAGGAGATGGCACTTGAGTTATATAAATACTGGGTACATAAATATTAGAAGAAATACAGATTTTACAGAAATACAGATTTTACAAAAGTGAAATTTTTAGTACAAAAAAAAGACATCTGACGAAATGCCTGCATGGTTTATGTGCAAAGAATATAACGCACGGTAAAGAACACAGTGGTAACTTTTTCAAATGGACCTTCTATGCCGACAGAAAGGGAGAAATACAGTAGTTCGAGACTGTCGGCCCATAGATGGCGATAGTGGCTCATCCTATCCTATATTCAGTAATTATTGTTGGACAAACCTTTTACAGGATGAATGACTTGAGATACGTTTATGGAGAGCTATTGAAAAATTCGTAACAATTCGGGGAAAAATCGTGGACCTTTTTGCAAAACGCCCATTTGAAGCTTGGAACCTGTCCTTTCGAGCCTAAAAATTTCAAATATTTCAAAAATCCTCCCCAAGAGTTAAAAATTCTTAAAGCCAAAATTCCAATTTCCTTCAATTTGCAAATCCTGATTTTCAGTTTTTATAAAAAAATTTCTAACAATTCAAGACAAAATCGCAAGACCTTTTGCAAAACGCCCTTTTGAAGCTTGGAACCTGTCCTTTCGAGCCTAAAAATTTCAAATATTTCAAAAATCCTCCCCAAGAGTTAAAAATTCCTAAAGCCAAAAATCCAATCTCCTTCAATTTGCAAATCCTGATTTTCAGTTTTTATAAAAAAATTCCTAACAATTCAAGACAAAATCGCAAGACCTTTTGCAAAACGCCCTTTTGAAGCTTGGAACCTGTCCTTTCGAGCTTGAAAATTTCAAATATTTCAAAAATCCTCCCCAAGAGATAAAAATTCCTAAAGCCAAAAATCCAATCTCCTTCAATTTGCAAATCCTGATTTTCAGTTTTTATAAAAAAATTCCTAACAATTCAAGACAAAATCGCAAGACCTTTTGCAAAACGCCCTTTTGAAGCTTGGAACCTGTCCTTTCGAGCTTGAAAATTTCAAATATTTCAAAAATCCTCCCCAAGAGATAAAAATTCCTAAAGCCAAAAATCCAATCTCCTTCAATTTGCAAATCCTGATTTTCAGTTTTTATTAAAAAATTCCTAACAATTCAAGACAAAATCGCAAGAACTTTTGTAAAACGCCCCTTTGAAGCTCGAAAGCTGCCCTATCTGTCCAAAAAATTTCAGATTAAAAAAAAATGTTTTCTAGAATTTAGGAATTTTCAAAGACCCCGGGAATAGGACGTTTGTTCTTCGTTCCAATTTCGGGCTGGCTTTTTTGTTTGCTCCTTGAGAACAAATACAATAATACCGTTGGCAAAAGAAGGGGATAAAGAAGGAGATGAAAGATGAACAAGTCTAAATGCGTCAACTCTAAATGGAAATGTCTTAATTATCGAAGCACGTAGAGGTCCGGAGAGACGATCGTTGGCAAGTTGAGCAAAAAAAGATCGTCTTACGTTTGCTGTGCTTTGCCTCGCGTCTTTCTTGACAGGAAAGAGATATATAAGAGACTTATGAGGATGCCTATAGAAAGACATTGAAGCATTTTCAACCACCAAAAGCGATGACATTTATTGTTACGAGCGTAGTATATATATAGGTGGAGAAATATATATGTACCTATACATGGCCCTTTTTTCCCATATAATTTTGTGCGGATAGAATATAAAATATAACGATCTTGTCAGTTAACAATTAAACGGCCGAATCGATCAACAGAGGCAAATAAACAAATAGCACAAATAAATAAATAAGTTGAGAAAATTCAGAGGAATTCACTATGAGGAAGTCTACCTCCTGATTTTGAGGATCCCGATATTTCGAAATTTAAGGGTTCAAAGGGTAGCTTTCAAGCTTCAAAAGGGCCTTTTGCAATTGGGTCTACGATTTTTCCCCGAATTGTTATGAATTTTTTAATTTGAACCTAAAAGTCTAGAATTCGAAGTTCAAGGAACCGGAGTTTTTCTCTTTCAGAATTTTTAACTCTTGGGGAGGGTTTTCGAAATGTTTGAATTTTTCATGGTTCAAAGGGCAGGTTTCAAGCTTCAAAAGGACGTTTTGCAAAAGGGCCTACGATTTTTCCCTGAATTGTTATGAATTTTTTAATTTGAACTTAAAAGTCTAGAATTCGAAGTTCAAGAAATTGAGGTTTTTCGCTTTCAGAATTTTTAACTCTTGGGGAGTGTTTTCGAAACGTTTGAAATTTTCAGGGTTCAAAGAGCAGGTTTCAAGCTTCAAAAGGGCGTTTTGCAAAAGGGCCTACGATTTTTCCCTGAATTGTTATGAATTTTTTTAATTTGAACGTAAAAGTCTAGAATTCGAAGTTCAAGAAATTGAGGTTTTTCGCTTTCAGAATTTTTAACTTTTGGGGAGGGTTTTCGAAATGTTTGAAATTTTCAGGGTTCACAGGGCAGGTTTCAAGCTTCAAAAGGGCGTTTTGCAAAAGGGCCTACGATTTTTCCCTGAATTGTTGTGAATTTTTTTAATTTGAACTTAAAAGTCTAGAATTCGAAGTTCAAGAAATTGAGGTTTTTCGCTTTCAGAATTTTTAACTTTTGGGGAGGGTTTTCGAAACGTTTGAAATTTTCAGGGTTCACAGGGCAGGTTTCAAGCTTCAAAAGGGCGTTTTGCAAAAAGGTCCAGGATTTTTCCTTGAATTGTTATGAATTTTCAAATTTCCAAAATTTCTTAATCTTGTCACTCATTCCAGATTTTTCTTTTTCAAGGGAAAACATTTATTGTCTCTCCTTATTGAAAAAAAAATTTCGTCCCAACCAGGAAAGACAGGGGAGCTGGGGGAATCTGGAGATTTTCGAGAAGTTCCATTTTTTCATCAAAATTCTGTCATTGAGACGAAACGAGGGAAGAAACGAGACACCGGTAACGTGGACGGAGAAGAAGTCGGAGAGTGAAGTTAGCCTACTTCTTGATAAATATTTATGAAAATCGTTGGAGATGTATCTTTATGGAGGAGAAATGACACAAGATTCCCTACGGAATCATCTGGAGAAAAAATCCACGCTATCATCGGAGCCACAAGAAAGAGTAAGAAAAGACAAGCAAAGAGATTTATCGAGATGTGTTTTAACGTCGACAGCCATTTCTGAGCATGTCGTACATCAAAACCGAACCGAGATCTCGATATTAATACTTTCTTTCCAGTTACTTTTCTTTACTCCATTTCCAAAGACTCCTCTTCATCCGCTTGGGCTTCAGCGCCAGGCTTCGCTTCAACTTCACTCTCCGATCATTCCCCATTTGAGATTTTCCATTAGAAGTTTCCCTGTCTTTCCACGAGAATTTTTTTGAAGCAACTTGGGGAGTTTTTTGGAAATCCAAAAATTGGAGGTGGTAGCTTAGAGTGTGTACTGGGGCGTGGAATTTTTGAATTTTTGAAAATTCTTCCAGATTTCCCATAAAAAAATCGAGAATTATGGGGATTTAGAATTTGCTTGAGTTCCTCTCCAAGCAATAATTTATTTGAGAATTTTTTGGGAGATATTTGGGAGTGTTTTTTGAGGATCCAAAAATAGGGGGTGGTACCTTAGGGTGTGTACTAGAGCATAGAATTTTTGAATTTTGGAAAATTTTTCCAAATTTCCCATAAAAAATTCGAGAATTATGGGGATTTAGAATTTGCTTGAGTTCCTTTGTAAAAAATAATTTATTTGAGAATTTTTTGGGAGATATTTGGGAATGTTTTTTGAGGATCCAAAAATAGGGGGTGGTAGCTTAGGGTGTGTACTAGAGCATGGAATTTTTGAATTTTGGAAAATTTTTCCAAATTTCCCATAACAAATTCGAGAATTATGGGGATTTAGAATTTGCTTGAGTTCCTTTGTAAAAAATTATTTATTTGAGAATTTTTTGGGAGATATTTGGGAGTGTTTTTTGTAGATCCAAAAATAGGAGGTGGTAGCTCAGGGTGTGTACTAGAGTATGGAATTTTCGAATTTTGGAAAATTCTTCCAGATTTCCCATAAAAAATTCGAGAATTATGGACATTTAAAATTAGCTTCATTTCCTCCTTGAGCAATAATTTTTTTTGAGATTTTTTTTGGAGAGAATCACTCAGAATTTTCGGGAACCCAAAAATAGGGGTAGGTAGCTTAGAAAATGTCCTGAAGGGTAGTATTTTTGGATTTTGAGAAACTCGTGTAGATTTCCCATAAAAAATTCCAGAGTCAAGGGTTTTTAGAATTCTATCAATTTCCTTTCTAAGTAACAATTTATTTGGGATTTTTTTTGGAAGATTTTTGGAAGGATTTTTGGGGATCCAAAAATAGGTGTTGGTAGTTTAAAGAGTGCTCTGAAGGATGGCATTTTTGGATTTTGGAAAATCCCCTAAGATTTTTTTATAAAAAAAATTAAAATTTAGTATAACTATTTCTTCTAAATACAATAGCAACTTTTATATATATATATGTTCATGTTATATATATATATATATATATACAGTGTATGATTTAATTCTGACGAAAGAAGAAACGGAGAAGGAAGAAATGACAACTTCTTACGTGTTCCCCGGTTGTTCCGTTTGACGAAATCATTAGGGGACTAAATCCAATAAAGGGGGTAACATGTCGGACCAGTAAAAGAAAACATTCTCAAAGGAGACGACTGACTGCATCGTAATCACCCATCAATGTTTCCTTTCCTTTCCTTTCCTTTGGTTTCTTTTCCCCTTCCTCCTCCCTTTTCGTCTTTCCTCTTCCTTTTCTACTTCGTTTTTTTTAATTTTATTATTTTTTAACAATAATTTGTTTATTTTTACATTTTTATTTACCCCCAGGGTACCGGTATGTACCTTGGAAAAATTCGAGTACCCCGAAGAAAACAATATTTAAAAGTCCCCAAATTTTGAAATTTTTTTAATAAGAAATTCTGGGGAATTTTCAAACATCCAAAAATACTCAGTTCTAGAGAATTTCCTAAACTAGCAGCACGTATTTTTGGATTCTCGAAAAATCCCCAGAATTTGGTTTTAAAAAATTCTAAAATTAGCTTCTCGACGATTCTAAATTTTTATATAACTTCGAAAATTTTTTTTTCTGGGAATTTCCATGGAGAATTTTAAAAAATTCAAAAATCCTCATTTTAACGAATTCCCTAAGTCAGCCTTACATATTTTTGGATATTCCAGAACCCCCCTGAAATCCGTTAAAAAAATCCCAAAAGTCCCTAGTGTTTCTATAACGACGAATTTTTTTAGAACAAATCCTGTGGAGTTTTTGAAATTCCAAAAATAGGCAATTTTGCGATAGTTAATAATTAAAAAGAATATATTTTTGGATTGCAAAGAAAAAACGTCAAAATCGGTTAAAAAAAATTCTTCAAAAAATACATTCCTAGAAAATAATTATTATAATTCTTCATAATTTAAAATTTCTTTTTTATGTTGAAAAATCCTGTGGGATTTCTTTAATCCGAAAAATTCACACTTTTAAAAAAAATTCCTAAGCCACCAGCTCTTCTTTTTGAATTTCCAAAAAACCGTTTAAATCCTGCTAAAAAAAATAGAAAAAGAAGAAAAATAATTACCAAGAAAAATGAACTTGCAATTTTGCAACATCACAAATTGTATAATTTTGATACTATATAAAAATACATATTTATACACGCATTTTTAACATACACATATAAATGTGTATATATCATATATATATATATATGCTTTTCCTTATGGAGAACCCGGTTGAACCTCGTTTATTTGCTCTTCTCATCCCGCTGATACGAAGCCACGAATTAAGTTGTTATCGCGAATTAACAATGATTGCTAAGGTGTCGATTTGATTTGTTGTTCAAACGTACCATTAAAGTTAATAATCCACTTTCTTCTATACCTATGTACATCTTTTATATTTTTACACCTTCTCGTCTCGCTGCTTATTATTATTATTGCTTCCATGGAAATTTTGGAAATTCACAGTTTGGCAATTTTTATAAATATATGTATACACGTAAATAGCTAAATAAATAAATATTTATGTATGTATATGTATATACATAGGGGAACAATATATTTTTAAGATTTTCAAATATCCATGGGAATTCCCCCCAAAACATTACAAATTATGGAGATTTCTAGAATCGTAGATTTTTTAAATAGCAAATTTTCAATTTTTGTTAGCGGAACCCAATGGGTTTTTGGGTCATCCAAAAATACAGGGTACTAGCTTAGGGAGTTCTCTGGAGTTGAGCATTTTTGGAATTTGGAAAATTCTCCATGGGAATTGCCAAGAGAAAAAAAAACATAATTCCTGAATTTTGCCAAACACATGAATTTCCTAGGGAGGAACATTTTGGATGATTTTTTGTTAGTATTTCGGAATTTAAAAAATTGAAATTGGTCATTTTGGAAATTACTCGAAAGTGGATGATTTTGGAATTCGAAAAACCTCGCAAAATTTCCTATGAAAATTTCCAAAGTAAGAGCAATTTAGAAATTATGGGATTTTTCGATTAACTAATTGTCAGTTTTGGGAATTTTTTCCAACGTACTTTCGAGGACTTTTTGGAAATTCAAAAATAGGAGCTGATGGTTCTGGGAGTTCCCTAAAAGTGGGTATTTTTGGATTTTCAATAACAACAACCATCAACTACCGTAATAATAAAAATGATGATGATAATGATAATAATAATAATAATAATAATAATAATAATAATAAACAATCCTTACCGTTACCATTATTACTATCCCTCAGGAACAGGGAAATTCTCTCAGGGGGGTACAGGTAAAACATATCTAACTATTGTCCTACCCTCTCTCTTATATATATACATTTATATACATACACACCATATATGCACACGCTCTCACACACACACATACATATATACACCTTCTTTTGGAAGGAAATTATAAATGATTACTTTACTTCTCTTCCGGTACTTACTGTGTACTTAGAATCTTAGATTATTCTGCATTTATATATAAATATGCATATACGTGGCCATACGTATATACCTACATGTGCATATATGTGGGTACATGTAGATACATAGAGATAGGAAATATTGCATTGCCTTTGCCTCTGGTTGCACCGCGGTCCTTTAACTTATGTCTCATCTTGAGCGTGTCACAAAGAGACTACCTTTTCCAATGATGAGTATAAAAGCACATCTCAGCATGAGAGCTATTAAGTCACCTCCTCCTTTTATCCTCAGCTTCTTCCTCTTTTTCCCCCCTTTTTTTTATTTATATCCTCCTCTTATTATTATTACCCTATCTATTCTTCCCTCCGTCCCACGGAGGAGGGAGGAAATCGAGGACCTTTTTTTTCAAATTCTATAGGACCGACAGACAACCTTTTCTCGTTTCCTCCCTCTCAGGAGCAAAACCGAAAGAATTCGCAAATTGAAAGCCATCAGCCATCAGCCATCAGCTATTTTTGGGTCCTCAAAAAAGCTCCAAAGCTCGAAAATTGGTACAAGGAGAAGCGATTATTTCAAGTTCCGGAATTTGGGAATTTTTTATGGGGAATTTTGTAGAATTTTTGAAAATCGCAAAATACCTACTTTTAGGTAACCCTCAAAACAATGAATTTCTATTTTTAGAATCTCCAAAAGAACCCATAGAAATTATTTTTAAATAATCCCAAAACTTTGCTCCTTAAAAACTCCTCTTATTTTGAATTTCCCTAAATTCGGAATTTTTTTATAGAAAATTCTTCCTGGTTTCTCAAATTCCAAAAATACACGTTTCTAGAGGATCTCTAAAACTATCAATTTCTATTTTTGGGATCCCCAAAAAACCCATAGAAATTCTTTTAAAAAAATCCCAAAACTTCGCTCCTTAACAATTCCGCTTATTTTGAATTTCCCTAAATTCAGAATTTTTTTATAGAAAAACCTTAAAGATTTCTCAAATTCCAAAAATACACGTTTCTAGAGGATCTTCAAAACTACCAACTACAATTTTTGAAATACCAAAAAACCCATAAAAGTTCGTCAAAAAAAAAATCAAACGAATCCTGAAAATTCCATTTTCATCCTATTCCTTACAAATCATCCCTTCTCTCTCTCTCTTTCTCTCTTCTTCCTATGCGGAAAGAATTTAATGAGAGAAAGATTATAGAAAAGATGATGACGGTCTCTATAACAAGTGGGCAGGGGGGAGAGTCGCGGTAGCATGTAAAAATAATGAACAGAGGTACCGCCACGTCGTGCGTAAAAGCCGCGTAAAAATTAGCCGTGAGATATACGACGCTGTTACCGGGATTGGAGCTAATTACCACCCAGGAGTGACGTCCATATTCCCCTCCGCGGCCCGACGCATGCGCAGACCGGCTCCCGGGTTAAAGGGGGAGACCGAGTCGACGGAGTGGGGGAGCAGGGGACGAACGCGAAGGGGAGGGCGAGAAAACCAGTCGCTTGTGGGTTTCGACCCCCCTATCGGCGAGAAGCGTAACTACTGGCTGTCTTCCCGTCCCTCGCCGATTTATTTGCCGCGTAACGAGCGACAAAAGGAGTATTAACGCGGGGAAGTGCACGAAATGACGGGGAAAATCGAGGAAAAAGAAAGTCGTTGCAAACTAACTGACTGACTCCGAGGTCTAATCGGAACCTACTTATGGTACCCTCTCGTTCCTCTCGAGCAGCGGATGGCAGCGAGAGTCGAGAGACGATCGGGGGATCGAGAGATCGTTAGATCGTCATTATTATTATTATTATGGTCATGAATCTTCCCGGCAGACAATTAAGCTCAGAATAATCGTTATTTTCACTACCGAGGTTTAGCATTTTTTTTTTGAGCGAGGTTTTGCAAATTTTGGGATTCCAAAAATAGGAGATCGTAGAGTAAGGTGTGGCTTACAAATAGGAATTTTTGGATTTTGGAAAATCCCAGGGGTTTTCCCACAAAAAATTCCGAAGTTACGGCGATTGAGATTGGTCGGTTATTTTAAGCAGCACGTTTTGAGAATTTTTTTCAGCGTTGTTTTGGGGGTTTTTTTGGATTCCAAAAATAGGAGATTATAGGGTAAGGTGTGGTATAAAAATAAGTATTTTTGGATTTTGGAAAATCTCACGGGATTTTCCATAAAAAATTCCAAAGTTGTGGAATCTCAGAATAATAGTAATTTTCAGCACCGAGGTTTGGGAATTATTTTGAGCGTCATTTCGAGGATATTTTGGATTCCAAAAATAGGAGTGGATGGGGTTAGATGTGGGCTGAAAATGGGTGTTTTTAGATTTTCGAAAATCCCATGGGATTTCTTATAAAAAATTTCGTAGCTATGGGAAGTGAGATCAATTTATTTTTTCTTTTTGAAATATTAAGTAACGAGATCTTAGGGGATTTTTTGGACACGGTTTTAAAGGGTACTTTGAAAATCCAAAAAGGGGGTTGGTAGATTTTTAAAGTGTCTTAAGACCTCTTATTTTTAGAATTTCAAAAATTCCACAGGAATTTCTTCAAAAAAAACTTTCAAAATTGTAGATATTATATTATTATTATTACTATCATTATTATTATTATTATTATTCGAATTGTTGTTTGAGTCGATTGAATTTATGAAACAGTTTCGATTTTTCAAAATTATTATTATTATAATTATTATTATTATTATTATTATTATTTTGGGAATCTCTCAAACCCAATTTGGAGGTTTTTTTCGGGGGGAAGCTAACGGTGAAAGAGAGGACGAGGTGGAAAATACTTTGGCAAAAGGGCCAAAGGGAAAAAAAGAGGGCCGGCGTATGGCACAAGGCGTTGTTATAAGGCGACACTGCCAGGGGCAATTACATCGAAGAACAATTACAGCTTGGCACGTCGCTCCGGCAAAGAAACTTCTTTGAGTATTTGTCTTATTTTTCATCCTTTCTTTCATCCTCCGCGAGGGTTTGGATTCCATAAGAGGAGAAATTCGCCCAAAGCCAATTCTATCTCTCTCTCTCCCCCTCTCCTTCTCCCCTTCTGTTACTCTTTCTCTGTCTATCTCTATTTACAAAAAAAAATGTTGAAAGTTTCCAATTTCGAAAATTTCGGGGCAGAAAAAAATTGCAATTTTTTTCTTCCTATTTTCCAAGATGATAAGGAGACGAAAGGAGGAGAGGGACAGAGACAGACTTCGGCATCGGTGTTACTTCAAAGCGGGAATCCTGGGCAATCAGAGGAAACTTCTTCTTCATCTTCTTCTTCTCCTTCTTCTTCCCTCTCTCTCTCTCTCTTCCTCTCTTTCTCTTTTCGTCTTTTTTCTTTTTCTTTATTTCTGTCTCTGTCGCTCCTCTTCTATCTTGCTGCACATCTTCTCTTTCTCTCTCTTTTTTTTATTTATTGTTCGAAAGAGAAACAAGAAAGGGGAAAGGGCCAAGAAGATTTTTTTGGAATTTTTTTGAACCAAATTTTCGGGATTTTGGGGAATCTAAAAATAGGAAGTGACAGTTCTTGAAGTCTCCTAGTAACACCTATTTTTGGAATTGAAAAATTTTTCGAAGACTTCCCATAAAAAATTCCGAAAATAGGTAAACCTATGAAAATCTTGCACTTTTTCAAAGATAATTTCTTTGCGAATTTTTTTTAAGCCGATCCTCGGAGTTTTCGGGGAACCAAAAAATAGGAGCCGACAGTTCTTGGGGCGTTCTATAATCACCTATTTTTAGAATTCGAGTAACTTCAAAGGATTTCCCATAAAAAATTCCGAAATGAAGTAATCTTGTGTAAAACGGAATTTTTCGGGGAATTTTTTGGAATAGGATTTTCGAGATTTTTTGGGAATCCAAAAATAGGAGCTGGTGCCCTAGAAGGTGTTCTAATAACACCTATTTTCGGAATTCGAAAAATTCCCCAGGTTTCCCATGAAAAAATTCCGAAGGTATGTGAATTCATGGAAATCCTGTTTCTCAAACGATATTTTTTTTTCAGAATTTCTTACATTCTCATTTTCGGGGTTTTTTACAAAATAAAAAATAGGAGAAAGCGGTTTTCAAAATCCTCTAGAAGCACCTATTTTTGAAGTTCTCAAAAATCCCCAGGATTTGCGATAAAAAATTATTTTCGGGTTTACGAAAATTCGAAGAATCTCTAATTTCTGTAATTTCTATTTTTGCTTCTTTCTTCTTAAATTCGTTGCACCAGAAACAGCTGCAACTTTGATTTTCTTGGTGGTCCTGCCAATAATAATAATAACAATAATAATGATAATAATGAAAACTCTAACAATGATAAAAAAAATCCCCTGATGTCAGAGACAAAAACTTCCACGTTTCTTCAATTTTAAAGGGAAACGAGGAAATAACAACAAAAATATATTAAAAAAGAAAGAGAAAACTAATAGTTTCGAGGTAAAAGAGAGCTTCTTTCCGTTCCTCCACGTGGGAGGTTCATTTTCTTTGGCTCATTGGCAACAATGAGGCGAAAATAAGTCATTTCCTTCCCATCGTCAGTAACATCATCATCAATTTTGTTTCCATCCTTCTCCCAATTCCTCTTTCTTTATTTCCCTTCTCTTTCCCTCGGCACCGAAAGTGGATTATTTGGTGTCCGAAAACTCGAGGGTTCTGGAGGGAAACAATGGCAAACAATGGCAACAATGGACTTCTGAAGGAACTACTGAAAAGCTACTGGATGTGTCATTGCAACAAAGAAGGAAATTGAAGAAAAAGAAAATAAAAAAAAGAGGAAGAAGAAAAAAAGGAGGAAATTAATATAATTTCCTCTCTTTTCTTCTTCTCATTTTAATTCTTTCTTTTCTTTCCTTCTTTTCAATGAATTTTCTGGAAAGCATTTCCTGAGGAAAATAATTGTCAAATTTTTTTAATTCAAATTTATAATAAAAGATCCATTAAAAAATAAATAAAATTAAAAGAAAAAAAGAACTTTCCAATTCGAAAGTTACATTCGAGAAATTGGGGGTCGACAAAGTTACAATAAAAAAAATTTTGTTTTAATTTACCACAGAACAATGTAAAATTCGAAAAATTGTATCAAACTTGAAAAAACTTGAAAAATTGTGAAAATGATAAAATTGGAAAAATTCCCGAAAATAGTGAAAGTGTATATATATAGTTATTATAATAAATACACAGTATATAGTTATTTTGGAAATTAATTTTTTTTCAAAAATTCAATTGCAGTCAATTATTTATAATTAATTAGATAAATATTTAAAAAAAAAACAAATTTGAGAATTTCATTTGATGCATAAATTATTTTTGATAGTTACGGATTATAAATTCAAATAAGTTTGAAAAACGAAAATATACACGTGTATACAAATTATAATTGCTAGATAATTAATTTCTAATTATTATTTTTCTTTTTTGGTGAAAGAAAGGAGGAATATCCTCCTTCCCGCCTTCTTCCCGTTCTCCTTTTCTTCAACCTTCCGGTGAATGTTTAGTATGTTGCAAAAATGAGAAAGGAAATAAGGAAATTTATGTATGTTATATATCTATATACATATATAAAACATAATATATACATGTATACAAATGGAAGAGGGAAGAGAAGAAACGAATGTGGTCCGGACAAATTCGAGAATGGAAGATGTGCATGTGTATATATGTATATATACATGTGTGCATTTATATGTATATATGGATATAAATAAAATAAAATTCCTTTTGGACAGTACCGGAAGGATATTGCGTAAACGGAAGTGCGTGTGGACGTAACATTATTGTTAGAAACCCCCTTTGTTGCTGCAAATGCGAGTTAAGGGAAGAAAATGACTTTATGTATACGCAGATACATAGATACACATGTGTGTGTGTGTATAAAACTTGTTTGAAATTATGTAAGATCGCCAAAATTTGAAAAAACTCGAAAAAAAATTGCAAAATTTGGAAGAATTACAAAGTTTCGGAAAATGAATAAGATTCGAAAGAAGTTAACGAAGAATTCCGGAAATTGGAAAAATTCAATGAAAAAGTATAACTTGTAAAATTTGCGATGATTTAAAATTTTGCAATAATAAAAATTTAGAATAATTACAAAATTTCGGAAAATTCAGAAAATTGGAAAAATTCAATGAAATAGTATAACTTGTAAAATTTGCAAAATGTGATGGGATTGAAAAACTTGAAAAATTTTTTTAATTTCTGAAACTGACGAAATCGCAAAGTTTTCGTAAGTTTCGAAAAAATTCGAGAGCCTTGAAAAATTTAGAAAAAAATGTAAAAATTGAAAATTTCGTAAAATCGTAAAATTCATAAAATTGTAAAATTCCACAAAACGGCGAAATTTCTCAAACTCGAAAGAATTTATTAAGAAATAAACAAAATTAAAAGAAAAAAAAACTATCCAATTCGAATGTTACATTCGAGAAATTGGGGGTCGACAAAGTTACAAAACCGCTAATTTGGATTACACGATACAACAAAAAAAAGATAAAAACGGGAAACCTATTTCTATAGGAGCGAGGCATAAAGGAGAGTGACTTTGAATCGGTGTAAAATTCAAAGAAACAATAACGCATAAGGGAAGCTGCTGCGTGGACTCGTAGCGTAGCTTTCTTCCGACATTGGCTGCGGAAGGAAGGTATGAAATTTCCGATAAAAGCGAGGGTTTCCGCCACACAAGTGGCTCCTTTCATCCGTTCCTTTATTCTAATTTTTTTACGGGAATTTTTATTCTTATTGTAGGTATCATCTTCATTAATACTTTGCTTCTGGAGAATTTCACGGTTCCGAAATTCGGATTGTCTTGAATTACGACGTTAAAGTCGGGCATTCTTCCCAAAATCGCTGGAAAAATTGCCGGTGAAAGACAATAAACCGGCGAGTAAGGACGGAACAACTGCCGATTTCGATTATCACCGAGGCGAAGGTCGGAAGCAGAAGCGCTTGGTACGTGGAAGATCGCAATCGCGATTATTAGCAGGTAATAGATTGTTGCGCGTCCGAGTTATAAATCCCGACCGCTGCTTCCAGATTTGGAGGCAGCATAAATCTAAGATCTATCGTAAATGTTCTTGAAAGTCCCGGCAAATAATAGAGTCGCTACCGGCTGCAAGACGCGAAATTTATATCCCCTATTACGGTCGCGTCCGAAAAAGAAGGAGAGAAAAATCAGAAATGGCTATTAAAAAATTCAATTTTCCCGCTTGCAAGTCGAAGGGCGTCTGGAATTTGCCGATTTTATGATTTTTTCCTGGCTCGAACTAGGTAATTTCGACATCTGCGCATGAAAATCCCGGATTCTGATCTACTGCGCATGCGAAACTACGATTTCGACCCACTGCGCAGGCGTAGAAACGAATCCCGGTCTATGCGCACGCAAAACTGCGATTCTGATCTACTGCGCATGTTGGAAAGACACTCTAACCTCGGCAGCGTGCAAACGCTTCTCGCCGGATTTGGTGAAATCAGTAACCCCGGAAGCGAGTGACAAACATGCACCCGGAAACACGACAGCCTCGAATCATTTCCTTTTTTTTTTCCTTTGCCAGCATTTTCTCCTTCCAGTGGATTTTTGAAAGGCTTTTGAAAGATTCGTAAAATTCGGCCGGGGGGTATGAAAAGAAGATGCTTCTGTAGCCTCCCGCCCCCCTTTTATCTCTAAAAAACCAGATCTGCGCTCATTCCTCTTCCTAAAAAAAAGAATAAAAAGAGTAAATAAATAAGGATGCACACGCGGACCCGGAAATGCACCTTCTGAGGATAATTGATCCGCCGGCATTTTTGTACGGAAGCGATAATATAATATAATATATACATACACGTATACATATACGTAAGAACTGGACCAGAAGTGATCTGACTTCTTCTTCCTTCTTCCCTTTAAAAAAGAAAAAGGGAAAGAAGAGAAGAAAAAAAAAGTGCGACAACGAAATTTCCATTTCGCGCTGCTCCCTAACGTGGACCATCCGGAGATGCGTCTGAATACTTCATCATCATCATCATCATCGTCGTACGTATTATAATTTCATGAGTTTCCTTCTCAATACACGTATTCACGCGTTTCAATAGAACTCGGGCCGGTATCGTTGTTGCGTGTCTCATTTCGCGTCTTCTTCCTTTTCTCCGAGGAAGGCATAATTTTTTTAAACGAAAGAGAGCGCAAAATAAGGACCCCGGACACCAACAGTGCCCTTTACACATACATACACACATACGAGTCGCTTCACCTACTCCGAGTGGTCGTGAGTCCCTTTAAACCGAGTTTCGATCTACTGCGCATGCAAAGAAGGCTCAGGAATCTACTGCGCATACAAAAAAAGGCTCCTGAACCTTCTGCGGATTCAAAGAAGGCTCGTAAGTCTACTGCGCGTGCAAACAAGGCTTCTGCGCATGAAAACCCGGTACGGTCGATCTACTGCGCATGTGAACGGCGAAAATTCCATATCCTGCGCGTGTCAAGAAAAGTTTCCGATCTACTGCGCATGTAAATAGAGAATTCCTAGGTCACTGCGCACGCGAAGCGAGAAGCTTTGATCTACTGCTCATGGAAGTACTGGCTCGAGTTCAAATTCGATGACCTACGCGATGGAATTTCATGAAATTTGGCAAAGGCGTCGATCGATTAATCGATCTATCGTAATTTGTACGTCAAAAATAAGGCACTTGTAGTGCGAAAGTAGAGACACGCGAACAAACGGGCGATATTCTGCCAACGACTCGAATTCGCCAGCCTCTTTTTCCTTAAGGCCACTGCATCTTTCCGAGAAGTCATCTAGGCCCCGTAATTGCAGCGTCCACGAACCTTAAATCTGAGTAGAGGACCAGTTATTCCTCCAGTCGATGACCAATTCGATCCTGAAAGCTTCGGAATCGGAATTTCTGCTCTTCGAGCTTGGAACTCCAAAATTCGCATTTTTCGGGACGATGTCCGATCTACTGCGCACACGAAAGGTCGTTTTAGATCTTCCGCGCGTCCGACGAACCGATTTCGATCTTGTGCGCACGCAAGGAGACGTTTCTGACCTACAGAGCCTGCGAAAACCGGCTCGATCCCGAATCGGTCGAGGCTTAGCCAAATTAGGATGCATTTCCCGCCCTTTTTAATTAATATCGCATATTTCTGCGAAAGAAAGGAGGGTTGGGCTGGAGATAAAGGGGAGAAGCGCGGGGAAAGGGAGAAGTTATGCGACAAAGATTCTTTAACTGAAATATTTAGCTATGTATGTGTAAGCGAGATATTGAAGTTTCGCCGTATAGAAAGAGTTGGAAGTGCGTTGCCTGGTATCAATTTGTCTGCCGGTGGTAGCAGGTTCACTCGACTAACCGAAGGTCGCTTTGTGAAAACGCCGCTATCCAGCATTCTATCAAAGCCTGCGAACGAGCAATCCGCACGAACGCGATCATACGCGATTTTATGTATTTCGCTTTTTCAAGCTCGTTCCCTCTCTGTCCCTTCCCATTTCTTTCTTTTTTTTCTCGCTCCGCCAATTATAATTTCGATACACGACGAACTCGTCTTCCTTTCGGCGCTTCTAAACAACGCGAACTCGTTGCTATCGGCAAAAACAGAGCCACCGAACCCGGTATTTTCTATGCTGCGCATGTGATGACGGATTTTGGATCTACTGCGCATGCGAAAAGGCAATTCTGATCTACTGCGCGTGCGTGACAGGTTATTCTAACCTTCCGGGCGTGGGAAAATGCCATATCGATCGACACCCTTATGATCCGGCGCTGCTTCGATCTACTGCGCAGGCAGGACGGCTCATTTGCGATGCACAGCGCAGGGATTCGTGCTGTTTCGTACAGTCTTGGCTAATTAGCCATGGGAACGAATCGCATAAAGGCGCGTCGTAAGTCATCGGGGCCGACACGCTGCCGGAAAGATGATACGCAGTAGGACGGAAAGGTTAACTGGAGTTTCGATCTCGTGCGCATCTGGAAATCGTTCAAAATCCCCATGGCAATTACCGCGGTACCGGTGGAATCTGTTGAAAGTGCAAACGTCGCCGGTGAATTATTTGACGGATTCAAACTCTCTCTCTCAGACACACACACACACACACGTACGCACACATATATGTGTATATATTGAATTTTTAATTGTTTCCAAAGCAGAACAAATGATTACTACCACCGCGTAAACTCTCGCTGATCTCGAAAGGATTACAGATGCACCGGGCGACTGAAGGCCCGATAAGTATCAGACAGGAGACACTCGGCTTTCTACCCGCAGACAGGATCTCGTGACTGCATATGTTATTATCAAAACCAAAGTTTACGATACGGGACGATGCCGGGCCGCGTAGTTATTATCTCGGCTTTGAATGTTAGAAGATCCCCTATCGCTCGATTTTATTTCAATCGATACTTATCAATTTTTTTCACCCACCACGGAAGGTTCCGTTGGATTAGGTAGCGTGTAATTAAACGAATCTGGACCAACTCCTCCCCCTCATTCCTCCTTTGCATATCGTAAACGGCGGGTTTTCAACGATTGCGCATGCAATCTCGCGATTCCGATCTACTGCGCATCCCTGAACGCCATTTCTATCTTCTGGACTTGAGTTTGTGGGATCGGGAACGAATGCGTTTGGAAAAGAGCGAATTTTCGTATAGGCTGCGCATTTAATCACGGAATTTCGATCTACTGCGCATGCAACTTGGAGCGTCCGGTGGACCGCGCATGCGTTGACGAGTTTTGGATCTACCGCGCATCGATCGAGGTTATGCGAGGCTTCTGCTCCTGGCGATTGCGGTTGTCTAGCGACCGCGCATGCCTCCGATGTGGGAAGACCAAGCGAAAATGAGCGATTATCGTAACATCCGGTGGTTTTTCCGCAAGATGCGGAATTAACCCCGGTCGCGTGGGAATCGGTACCGCGGTAACGGTAGTTCCGTCCATCGGGACAAAGTTAAGAGCAGCACCCGAGGTGATTTCGAAGCGTTGCGTCGCACTGCTGTGACGAATTTCCGCCATATTTCTCGCGCCTGAATCAGCATTTTATGCTATTCGCCGTTCTACTACTTTACATTCCACTAGAAATTTATTATGCGTACCGTTAAAAATCGATCTTCCAGTAAGGCGTCTAATAAATGCACCCATATATGGCGGTTGCGCTGAAAATATCGCTGTTCCGATCTACTGCGCATCCGAAAATACTTTTAGAAATCGGTACTCGGCTACTCTAGAATCACTGCGCAGGCAGACCCGAATTATTATCTACTGCGCATGAAACTCATACGCCGCTTTCGATCTACTGCGCAACTATGGATGGTACTGGGACCTTCTGCGCAGGAAACATGGCCGTCCTGATCTACTGCGCATATGTGAAGATCATTGGGGTAGAACCTCACTTTTTGAGAGTCTGCGCGTGGAGTCCAGGTTTCACAATCAAATGCGCAAGATTTGACTTCAGTTTCCAGTGCTTTCTCATGATTAATAAAATACGGAATAAATCCATGGTAGTTATTATCATAACCTCTGCGCTCTTTCTCTCTCTCCCGATCATTTGGTATACACATATACAGGTATTTACATACATGTATACATCTATACCTATATATATGTATTCTAGCCGCAGGGATTTATGCAAATGATCCGATATCCTTCGTTTCTTTTCCCCATTGTCTTCCTCCACGCATCTTCCTGCACATCCTCGAGCTTTAAATCTTCCCTCGCGCCGTACCTACATTCTTTTTAACGAACCCCTTCAATTATTAATCACTTTTACGAAGTTCTCACACGCGATGGCGCTGCCGCCATCTAGGAGCTACTCCGATTTCCATCGAATTCCCCCTTATTTGGGTGCTTCTTAAGATAAACAAAGATAAGGACGCACATATGCGTCCCGAAGATTGAGCGATTCTTTGTTCGAAGATTCTGACGCATATACGCGTCGATAATATAAATACGGTATATAAAAGGCCGCGGATACACGTACAGATGGAGCGGAGGTGTTAATTAATAGTTTCATTTCTTTCGTCCACCTGAGTTGAAGATGGCGACACTCGCGCTTTCTTTTGTAGAAATATATGTACAACGTAAATGTTAATTCGCTAATTTTTTTTAGCGCTGTATCGATTTTTCATATTTTTGCGAAACGAAGGATATTCAATTTTTGCCGCCTACTATTTATTTGCATGCATATACATATACATATATGCAAATAGGAAATAGAGTCGATCGATTAATTTATTGCAAGCGGGAAGAAAACGAGTTATCGATTATCGTCGATCCGTGAACTTACGAGATCCGCCCTCGCCTATTCTTAACTTCGGCTTTCGATCTCTCTCCTACTTGTTTCGACGATACACTCGCACACATACTCACCCTTTACGTTGGAGATTCCCCGGAGAGACTCTGGAGACGCGACACCGGAACCGCGAATTCTCCCTCCAAGGAAAAACGGTCACTCCACGATCACTCGCGCAAGTGCGAATTCCTAACTTCTTGGAGAGGGGGAACCCCCCCTCACCTTGGGAGCTCGCGTTTCGGCGATTAGTTTTTTTTTTCTATCGGACGATACGGTTCCGACCAATAAGAGGTCGGCGGTCCACCACCCTTCCCCCCACCCCCTCACCCTATTTGACAGTCTTACCGCGCTTATGCATCAAGGAAGTGCTCGAACTTAAATTGTGACGCCATTTTGGATTTTCCCTCGTATCTCAAAATCGTTACATAAAGAATTATAGGCACATGTAAATTTGTGTGTGTGTGTGTGTGTGTGTGTGTGTGTGTGTGTGTGTGTGTGTGTGTGTGTGTGTACGTGATACATGTATGCGTGGAACATATCAAATGAATATATCGTCGGCGCGGTGGGATCGGAGCCTCTACCTCAGAAGCTTATTGGTATTCCGACCCGGGGCAGTGGCGCGCGTTCGGCTCCTTCCTTCCCCGCAGCTCGCGCTGATAAATAACGTCGACCTCGATGGGGCACCGGGTACGTCGTTGTGTGCATCTACCAGGTGCCTATCTTCGGTCTTCTCTCTTCTCTTATAAACTTCCAATCCAGCGTCCAATCCACACGCTCTTCCTGCCATCTACATTGTTCTCCACCCCCTCCCCTTCTGTTCCCTTATTGCTCTTCTTCTAATTACTCTTTTTCTTTCTTCCTCTCTCTTTCTCTCTAGGTCCATCCATCTCTTCTTTCCGGCTGCATCCTCGTCGAGGACCGCGAATGGAGGTTCATCGGGACCGACTAGATCCGAAATGTTCGATACGAAATTTGCAAATTTGGAGCAAAAATTTGGAGTAAGGAAATTTTCTTTAATTTCATTTTTTTTCTCATTGTTTTTCAAGGAGTCCTAGATTTTAGATATTTTTAAGATGGGTTGTGCGTGACCCACGCGGCGTGAATGGGGAGCCTTCTGTAATCGTTCCCACATTTTGAAGATTTTTTAGCGAGGGTCGTCGACGACCCATGCGGCGTGAATGGAAAGCTTCATTCAATTATTTCTACATTTTTCAGATTTTTAACATGGGTCTTTGGTGGCCCACGCGGCCCCAAAAGAGAGCTTTCTTTAATTATTCCTATATTTTTCAGAGTTTCAACGTGGCTCGTCGCCGACCTACGCGGCGTGATTAGAGAGCCACTTGAATTTGATGCAAACGCGGACACGCAGAATCCAACAAAAATCCAATTAAAAGGTAATTTTGCACTTAATTGTAATTCGACTCCAAATATAATTTTCTTAAACATTTCGTACCTAATCGATGCAATTTCTTTTTCAGGTAATTCTAGCTTTCGATGAAACAAGAAACTCCGAATTCCTAAAAAATTCCCCAAAAATTCCTAAAAAATTCCCGAGGAAAGCCGATTACAGGTGAGTTATCAGGAGAAACGTAGAAATTCTAGAAATCCCCGATTGCGTCCCTTTCTTTTTCTACTTTGTTGCTCTATTTTGTGACAATAGCCTCTCGCGTGAGGCACGAGACAATAATTTCTGGCCCGAGGGCTGGGGCAATTCTACTCGCGCTTCTTCTAATCCACGTTTCGGCCGAAACAGCGAAATCCATACCGGGTATAGAATTTCAACAAAAACCAACTCCCTTCTCCCCTCTCCCCTTCGGGTTATTTTTTTAATTTTATTTCCGACTCAAAATTTCTCTGGCCGCTGCCCGAGAAAATTGTATAGCGACAGGGCCGAGATGACCCTACGTTGCGACTAAGCTATGCAAGAAGAACCGGGGGTTTCTCGAGAAGCGCTTAAGGGTAGGAAACAAAAGCGAAGGCGCAGCCAGCACGAGTATAATCTTGGCGTGTCGTTGCACCGTTGTAAAATCGAAATGCGAAATGCCGATGACTGACTGCATGCGTTCCTTTGTGGACCCCCTTTTTTTCGGTGTTTATCTTTCCTTCGATGAGCATTTAATTGCAGAACGGTCACTAAACTCCACCCGATCCTCCTTCAAAGAAGTGGATGTCGGTCTAAGTATAGGTTGCATTTTCCAATATTTCTAAAATTGAAGGAAAGAAGGAGCAAACGAGGGGACAACAAGAAGAAGAAGCGAGAGACTGTTGAGCTTCGGTTGGATTTATTTATTTTTTCTTTCTTTATCAACAATTGCACTTAAATATAATACATTTGGTCTCGCCGAGGAACATGAAGACGTCTTATCATTATCGTGTGTTTATGAATTTCATTGTATTCGAGGAAACGACGTAATAATAGCGTAGCTGTACTCGAGAGGCTAGGGAATACGCGTTTACAGATATATTTGGCGAAACATTGCAGGGAAAAAAGTGCTGCAGCATCATTGGATCAAAGTGTGACGAGACGGAGGAAGAAGAAGAGAGGAGAAAAAAATGATGGAGATATAAAGACGTTATAAGCCTCCACTGGCTGACTTATTAGCAAAAGCTTCAACGGCTTCTTCCTCGGAGTCTTCGTTTTTTTTTTCGAATTGGTTATATTCGTGCTTTCTTTACCTCACAAGATGAAGAAATCAAGGAGATAAGGCGAGAGGAAATAAAAAGGACGCGTGGTAGGTATTAGCGCTGGGGTGGTTATAATGTTGAACGGACGAGTGCTGCCATCTGCAACTCAGGTGGGAGTTTGCGGCCATTTTTGTTTCTGGTTGTTAGGAATTCAATTTAGGATTTGTATTTTTTATTCCTAGAGGAGTATTTTATATATATATATATATTTAATATTTTATTTGTTACAAAAAAAGAAATATTTTTTTTCTGAAATTTTGAATTTAAGAAAAACACTAGAATTGCTGAAGAAATATTATTTGTTTTTTTGTTTAATAAATACATTTTAATTTAGAATAGGAATAGTTAATTAAATTTCGAGAATTTTAATTAGAAAAAAAATCAGTTTGTTAAAGAAAAATCCTTTTTCATTGTAGAGGTCAGCACTGAACTGTTTCAATTCAAAGTAATTGTTTAGGAAAAAGTTAATTTATGAATAAAGGAAAATTACAGTTTCGATAAATTTGAGAAAATGAAAATTGTTAGATATTCTAAGACAATTGCAGGTGGCAGCACTGTCACAAAAGTCCAAGATACTTTTAATTTAACCGATTCTTTTAATAACCAATTTACTTTCTACACCAAAACGAAAACTGACAGAAAAATATCTCATTCTTAGAATTCATCAGAATCATAGATGGCGTTAGAATATCAATTAACGAGATTCCCACGGGTAAAAAAAACAAATCTCTTAAATTCGTTTCTCAATTTTTATCAATAATTTGGAGAAAAAAAAAATTCGCAAGTATAAAAATCGTAGGAATCGACAAAATTTCAACGAAGTGGTCACGTTTCTATTTTCTCCCCTTGATTCCTGTTTCTTTCGAATTGTTATTTTGTTAATTCAGTTATTTTTATTTTCATCATCGTAACTGTGACGTTCACGCGGCAGCATCTCCATCTATCATTCTGTCAGCTAGGAGATTTCAATTTGCTCTCTTTTTGCAACATTAACCAAAGCCTTCAGGGGTCTTCCTCTTCTTCTTCTTCTTCGTCTTCGAGCAAAATTGTATTTAATTGTGATTGACTGCTAAGTTGTGGACTTGTGGAGGAGGAAGAAGACGAAGACGAAGACGAAGGAGGAGAGAAGAAGAGGAGGATGAAAGAATGGAAATTTTAATGGTACATACAACTATGTGTATACGTATACACGCTGGTTGCTTTAGCGGGAGAAGTAGAGAAGAAGTACTTTATTCTTCTTCTTCTTCTTCCTATTCTATACAAAACGTCATTCGCTCTTTTCTTCGCATTTAATTTTCCATTGAAATCTACGTTAATTATATATTCACTGTTATAGCCATTTTTTTATATACAGTAATAATAATGTTTATATATACAGAAAGAAAATTTTATTAGATTGCGTCTCTCGAAGTAATAATAAAAATAATAATAATATTAGTAATAAGAAGAAATCAGTCACTTTGATTCTTTATTCAATTTTTTTTTATTTTCACAATTCTCTTTTGTTCCTTTGGTTTTGGAAATACAAAAAATAGAGCAAAATGAAATTGATTGTTTTTATTTGTATATTTATTAATTTTCTGTATTTTTATTCACTTTTTTGGGAATACGAGAAAATTCGAAAACAGTAATTTCTTAAAATTAGAAAAAGTTGAGCAAATCGTGTTTTAATTTTCTATTTATATACTATTTTCCCAATTATGTGAAGAAATCTGTTCGATTCATGAGTAATTTTTTTTTTCATTTTGACTTTTTTTAGTTTATTACATATTTTTTTAAAGTAGCGACAAAAAAATTCGAAGTCAATGAATTCCAATTCTTTTTCCATGAAAGTCAAATTTATGAAAATTAGGGAAAAATTGAGCAAACGCTAATTTAATTTTCTATTCGTAAATTATTTCTCTAATTTATTTGTTGACTTTTTGGAGATAGAGAGACACACAAAAATTCGAAGAAAATGAAATCCAATGTTTTTCTTTAAAACGGCGATTTATTAAAATTATGAAAAAAATTGAGCAAACTTTGAAAATTCACATTTACAGGTACAAAGGTAAATCCCAATTTTACATTTTTTTTTCTTCATCCACGTTTCGCTAAATATCGTTATTCGAACAATTTGAAATATAATATGTATTTACATTGCAGTACATACAGTATATAGCCTCGCAATAAATTATCCAGCAGTTCCTTTTGCTTCCGATGATACTCCTGATTTATGTACAAAACTTTACAAATACCTCGGGAGCTTTTCAACATACCTTCAACTAAAACTCGCCCTTTTCGCTTCTTTCTTTTTTATTTACAACAACTAACAACAACAATAATAATAGTAAAAATAACGATGATGATTTTTTCGAATACTTCTGGCGACTTTTTTCTATCGAATTCTCTGGAATTTTAGTCACCCCGACTTTATTCTCTATTTCATATTTTTCGCGGGTGAAAGTTCACTAAAACTAAAAAAGAATATTTTCAATTTTTGTTGGTACCGAATTTCGCAAATTTTCCACCTAAATTCAAAATCTGAGGTAACCAATTTCAGTAAAAAGTCCACCCCCCTTTTCTTGCGAGTGACGAGGTCTCCAAAATCCCAGAACTCGAATTTCCCCTTTACAAGTGGATTTCCAAACCCCTGATCCAAAACCCCTAATTCCAGGGATGAAATCCTCGTCGGGGGTCAAAGTGACTTCGCCAAAAAATTCCAGGCTTCCCGGGAATCCCTTGGCCCCCGAAAATTCCAAAAAATTCCTAAAACCCCGGTTTCCTCACTTTCTCCCTAAATCAACTTCCGCAGCCTCATTCGCGTTGCAGCAATTCGTAGAGCGCCGAGATATAGGTCTGCGCCATTTGCAGGGTCTCAAACTTACTGAGCTTCCTGTCGTTGCCCAGACTCGGCACGACGTCGCGCAATCTGTCAAAGGCGTCGTTGAGGCTGTTCATGCGTCTCCGTTCCCTCGCGTTAGCCGCTAGCCGCCTCTTCCGCAGGACCTCCAACCCCGGCGTGGTCGTGGCCGTCCCCGAATTCGTGCCTCCGGTTCCAGTCCCAGCCCCATTCATCGTCATACCACTGTTACTGTTATTATTATTATTATTATTATTATTATTATTATTATTACTCCGAACTGTCTTGCAACTTAACGTCTTGCCGACGTCTTTGGCCTTACATCGACTGTCCTCAATATTATTATTATTATTGTTATTATTATTATTATTATTGCTACTATCGTCGATCGCACTTTCAACCCCAAACTTGGGGTGACACAAGTCCCCGACGATCTCCGGCTTCGTCAGGTTCTCGTACTGGACTTCCTCGTTTCTGTAACCGTCGTATCTCAAGGACTGGTTGCTAATCACTTTTTTGTTGTACCCCGGTACGTCGGTGGTCCGGAACCCGTGGCCCTGGTGATGATGGGGATGATGGTGGTGATGATGGAGGCGATGGTGGTACGGATGATAGTCGTAGTAGTCCGTGGATTCGATCAAAGCCACGTTCGGGGTCGTCGAATTGACCCCATGGCTCAGCTCCACGTTCAGGCCCAGCTCCTGGTACTCCTGGTGGTTGAGCTGACTGTCCAGGGAGCTGACGCTGCCGCAGCTGCTGCCCCTGGACCGCGGTGGCTGGGGGTAGGAGCCGAAGTGGTGGTGACTGTGGTGGTTGTGGCTGTGATGATGGTGATGATGATGGGGGTTCATCTGCTCCGGGCTGCTGGCCGACCCGTACCCCTCCGAGTCCAGGATGTCATAGCCTTGGAAGAAGGCGGCACTTGTCGTGGAGATCATGGTCCTTCGGGGATCGCGATCAAAACATTACCGGGGGTCCGGTATCGGAGGTTCCAGGCTTGAGTGTCCCGGCGCCGGATGATCAACCAAAACACACTTCGGACCGAGGGTTGGGGTGCGGGAGTTATGTTAAGTAGCTGGGCGCAATAAGCGACAGCTTAACCCGCGAGAGATAGAGAACCGGGTTCACGGATCACGCGTGGGTGCTTTCGACTAGGAGGAACTTGCTTCAACCACTTGACCCGGTTTTTGACACATAACGAGCGTATCGAAGCGAGGAGAGGCACTCGTAGCCGGCACTCCAAGAGCACTCTTGAGGAGTATATCTCGTGGTCTGGACCCTCGCATGCTGCCCCGCACAAGTCTTACGTACTCGAGGTTTCCTTAAGAAGGAGTGGGGGGACACCGAGGGACTTAGTTGGGACTCTCGGCCGACCTGGAGTGGGGATCGGCGGTCCCTGGAAGGGAGGAAAAGGCCCCTTGGAAAGAAAGGAGCCGAGCTTCCTTCTTCCTTCTCTTTCTCGGCGTCTCTCCTTTCCTCTTCTTCGACGACGGACTTCTCGTTTCTTTGTAAACGCCGCGCACGGGTATAGGAGTAGATGATAGACACGCCTTCTCCTATTTTTTAGGGGTTTGTCTTTGCTGGGGGCTCGGGGAAAATTGGATAGATTCAGCCAGTGCTAGTAACCGATTTTGTTGCTAGGAAATTTTCTTCTTCCCCAGAAAAAGGGAATTTTTACCACGCGACTGGTATGTAAAAATCCCCGGGTGTGGAGGTTTCTCGGGTCCTGAAGGGGATGAAGGAGGTCCTTAAGGGGATGAAGGATCGCTTCGGAGGCGTTCACCCATTTCTCTTGTTTCCAGAGTTTTCGGCATTTCGCAAAGGCCGCCACTAATTATCCTTAGTTAATGTTTTTTCCGTCTTTCTCTCTTCGAATTATTACCAGTGTACCTTTTTTGCTTTTCACGGGGTGGGGTTTCGAGCATGGAAATCATGATTTGTCAAAACAGTATACCCACACTGCAATTTAGGGACTCGTAGCGCTAATTTTGGAAATTATAGCGTTTCCAGGTTCTCGGCAACTACTGGAAGAGGTGTCGATAGCGCCGATTCAGTGATAATTAGATTATTACTCAAAAATCGCAATTTTCGTTTCGATTTCGCGCTCCAAAGCTTATCGTGACGTTGCACGTGACGTGACGAATCCTGTCGACTCGCCTATCGTAATGGCCTCCCTCCCCAACGTTTCGCGTATGCGTTGTTTCCCTCTCCACGTCGCTTTCGTTACGCATTTCCGTTGCATGTCCGTCACGAACGAATTTACAAGTCCACTCAATTAAAAATTCCTAAAAATATCTCGAAAAATCTTCATTAAATTAATTGAATATTCCAAATAATCAATTGAAAAAAATATTAAATAAATAAAAAGATCGACTGTTTGCACGAGACCCCCTCGATAATGAGGCTAGAGGCGATAATAATAATAACGGTGGTAATGAAGGCAAACGTTAAATCCTAGAATTGATTTTAATGCCGATGATGAGTCTCGAGTAACCGTGAGGAGAAGAAAATTTCACGCGTTAGTACCACCACAATTACGGCCTCTACTAACACCGATTATCACCGGGATGCAAATACAATGCACTTATAGTCGATGATTATATGAAATCTGTACAGAGAAATCATCCACTTTCGAACCTTTTCTTCGGGATTGAGGCTAATGGTCTGCGCGGCGGAAAGGATCCCCGGCAGAAATGAAATAGGTGGAGAAGCGGTGTTCGATTTTTGCCCCGATTTTTAATGGAAATGCTAATTTATCGCTGGCCTGGGAGGGCAGAAAAAGGAAGAATTTAGCAAGGCTGCTGCACCATTCTTCTTTTTCTTTTTTTTTTTTTCACAACCCGTAATTAGAACACCTTTGGTGTGATTCTAATTGCCGGGTTTCGGGTCGACCCATAAATCTCGGGGGTCATGTTTGGATGAACTTTGAAACCCATAAAGCTTCCAGCGGATCTCTCCGTCTCTCCAACTATTACGAAATTTATGACGCCGTAACTTAACGGCATGGCGAGCCCTACGATGCTCCGTTGGTGAGCTTTACCCTGCCCGGGCGAGGAGCTGCGCCGTCCAGGGTTTAATGGACTCCTGGTTGGACGTCTTCGCCGGCGTAACCGAGGATCGCGCGAAATGGTGGATGACCCCCCGCCCCTCCCCCCCAAAAAAAAGAAACACAAAAAGGGGTAATGGAAAAAGGAAAAATGGAAAGAAATGGAAGATTTAATGAGGAATATCTCCGGCAGTGTCGTAAAACGCCACATGCATGAATATACACGTATACGGGTATACGTGTGTAATATATTTATAGACACACGCATCAGTCAAATGAGGCTATTAAGTAGTAAATCATCGGTGATTGTCTGAACTGTAATATACATATACGAGAAAAGAAGGGGACCCCGATCGGGAATAATAATCAATTTGTAATCTTTTATAATATTCAGCCGGTAGTCAGTCATACAGTCAACGTGAGAATAAATTATTATCGATTATTAGTCAGAAGTTGGTTGATTCGTTCGACCGTTGGCCGTTGGCTGCTTCGTTTGATGAAAATTGCATATAGACTGATTGATGTATATTCATGCGTGCTAAAAAGCGAATAAGATACACCGTGCGATGCGTTACGCGTATGCATTGTTGCATGCTGCAAGTGTCCTGTACCCGAGAGGCTGCATTCTCCTTGATACCGAAGAAAAATACACTTTTGCGTCCAAGTCTCCGGTATTTTCCTTATATTCATCTTAAAATAACCTTCATCCGTAATTTTCAGTCTCTCGTACTCGTTTCAAAACTGCCTAGAATTGTAATTTTGTTCGTGACGGAAGCGAAACGGAAGTGCGTAACAAAAACTACGAGAAAGCAGTCTCCACGCATGCGCGAGCGGTTGGTTTTAGACCCTACGCAAATTTCAGCCTTTTGTGCCAATTTCAAAACCGGCTAGAGTTGTAATTTGGTTCGTGACGAATGTGGAACGGAAGTGCGTAACGGAAACGACGAGAAAACGATACCTACGCATGCGCGAGGGCTTGGAGACTGGCCCTATCCAATTTCGAATCGCTGGTACGCAGTCCAAAACTGCCGAGAACTGTAATTTGATTCGTGACGGAGGCGATACGGAAGTGCGTAACGGAAACGACGAGAAAACCGTATCCACGCATGCGCGGGGGCTTGGATGGAGACCGTGACGAGGGGCGCGCGACGCTAACGAGCGAATTCTTCTGTCGCGTCACGCGCAACGTCACGGTCTTGTCCTCTTCGATCCTTCTTTTTTTGGATCTCCCCAAATTGGGACGTAAATCAACGACGACCGAACGGACGGGTACCGGTACAGAAACGCTGGTTCGCCAACGAGGGGATGGATACTTCTGCGGCGTCTTCCGGAGATTCCTATTGTGTGCACGTATTACTGTAAAATCTAAGTAGTATAAATCACTGGCGAATCTCAAAGTAACGTTATAAAAGTTTCTCCATGTGCAGTCGGCTGCGCGCGCGTGTGTGTGCGCGCATATACGTATCGTTAATCTTAAAACCATTGGGGATCATTCGGTACAACGTTATATCCTAGTCTCACTATTATACGTTTGTAACGGCTAGCCAGATGTTATTTGCCGCCTAGGAAGTGCATTCGACTCCTTATTCTTGACACCTGCTTCGTCATTCCTCTTCTCCTTGCGAATTGTCCCGCGGAAGAAGACGAGGAAGGCGACGAAGAAGAAGAAGGAGGAAAGAAACACGAGAATAGCAGTCTATCAATTTTTATGCACCTTTTTCTCTTTTCTTTTGTAAACTCGCGTATTTACCCGCTAGTTCAGGGACTCTTGCTGGCATCGAACAGATTCAACCTTTCTTCGCGACTAATTTGGGTTCTCCCATTTTGTTTTTTGTTTCAGGTACGATCTCCACAAAATCCACCGACGAAGGATGGGGTTTTCGAGCTGGTGATTGACGGTAGTCGCTTATAGCCTGAATTATCATTCGCGCATTTAATGGCCGAGCGTGTACGAGATGATGAAAATAATCGAAGGGTAAGTGCACTGCGGCGGACGAACGGGGTACCAAAATTACGACGCTTTCTAATGCCCATCGGACGAAAAGCTCACATAATTCACCAGGTAAGCCTGAGAGCTTTTTTGTGTTTTTTTAATAATTACTAATTTTACAATAACAAATCAGTCGATTTTTTAAAGCGAAAATCGGGTTTTTTGGCTTCCAAATGCTACCAAAAATTGAAAAATCGAAAAAAAAAATCCTTCCAGCGTTACCTCGGGAAACTTCTCCTTTAACAAATGCATTTTGATTTTTTTGGTTAAGACGGTTTCGTAGCGAGTTATTGCCTACACGGCAAAACAACGTTTTTTTCGCTGTCACTCGCTCAATTTTTAATATTTTACAACGAAAATTTAGGGAAATATTGTTTAAATGTTGTATTATTATATGGAATTTGTCCCAATAACCTAACGCCATCTGTATCGCCCAAAAAAAATTCTTAACCCTTCGAGAACACACCTCTCAAGCATGGAGAACACTCTGGGTCAATCTGACCCGACGCTAACTATAAGAGTCCGCCATTTTGAAACGACAAGTTTTATTGGCTTGAAAAAATTCCTAGGTATACTTGAAACACAGATAAATCATGTCATATAATTTTAAAGTGTCATTAATATTATTTATATATCGAAAAAAATTCTCGAAAAAAAATTTTCTTTTTTAAACTTGAAACTTACAAAAATAAATGTGGAATATAGAGGGCGTTAAACCCGCCAATTTTCAAAATTCCTTTACGTTATTCTCAATCGAAATTGAGGTACGGGTCAAATTGACCCAGAGTATTCTCGAAGGGTTGAAATCATGCCTTTTTTTCACCGAATTAACCTTACCCCCCCCCCCCTTAATTTCGACGTAGATTCCCCACGCGAAAGCTAATTAAAATCTGACCGCGTCCTCCCCTCTAATTCCACATTTCCCCTTATCTATCGGTACCTTCGGGGACGTTGACGCCCGGGATGGGGAAGCGTTCGTTCCAGAAGTACCATTTTTCACGGGCCCTCCGCACTTATTTACATCCAACGCGTATGGTAATGTCGCGTGTCGTTTTGCACCGTTGATTCCCAACGATTCCTCGCACATGACAGCAGCAGCAGCAGCGCTCTCTTCCCTGTCCCTTTCTTTTCGCCTCGTACCTTCTGTACGCACCGAGCGGGGCGTCGTCGTCGTTTTTTCGACTACTTTTACATTACATATATTATTTTTATACCCATCTTTCCGCAATGATACCCCTTTTTCTGCACCATCCCGGCATTCAATGCACGTGCGATTGCATTCCCATATGCAATATGGCCCCGATAATCATACGTGTGCTCCTACCGGGACCGGAACACGCGACTCGGACGTGCAATTGTCGTCATGTGCAACCCTTAGAATTGGAAACCATGGGTTCTTCGCGAGGGGCTATACTTTTCTACCTCCGCCCGGTGGTTTGAGGAGCATTCGGGACCGTTCCAAGTGCCACGCGAACGGCACGTGGTGCATGCGTGCATGCCAGGGGCCACTCGAAAATACCCGTACTCATTGAAATTCGTATAATGGTCGGCGAAAATCGGGATAGGATGTAACGTGGTTAGGGGGTTGTTGGTCGACTTCCCTTAACGACGTTGGCCACCCTCTTGGTTTTGGCTTCAATCGCGTTATGGCTATCGGGGAAAATTGAATTTCAATACTCGAGGGGGTGAACTAATTTCTGCTTTATGACTCATTAGACACGGTCGAGTGGCAGGCGGAAGAGAATTCTGTAACCGATACTGGAAACACATCCCCTCGCGTGGGGGCTGGGGTAAATGGTCGTAAATGCCGGTCGAGTTGTTTTTATTTCCCAATTTTATCGACTGTTCTTCCCTTTTTCTACGAGAAACGGCTCATTTTGGAGCACTTCGAGTCAAATTAACCCACTGACAAAAAAATACTCTGGATTAAAAATAATTTAAAAAAAAATATGGATTAAAAAAAATGGGTTAAAAATAATTAAAAAAAAAAATAAAATTGATTTAATAGCAACAACGATGCGTCACATATTCGACAGATTTGTTTAACATTTTCATTGCCTCACATCAGTAACAAAAGAAGATAGAGTAACCATCTCACGTTTGTGGCAATTTTGTTCTCGAATCAATAATATTTTTTTTTCTGGGCCCCAACCCTATTTTTGAAACTTTCTTTGGGGGACGACTAAGGTGTCCTAAAAATTCGAATTTTTCGGGATTTTCGGGACAATTCAATTTCAATTTTTGCCCTTTTTTTTGGGAGTCCAAAAACAGTGGGTCACCGCTCTTATAACGAGGGTCCACGGCCACGTAGATTCATGGACCTTGGACGAGGCGGCCTTACAGCGAGGGACAATGACTCTCCGAATGACACGTTCGCAATTTTCTAATTACGGTCAGCTACTGGAATCGTTATATCAAATGTACGCTCATTCTTCCCGTTATTTCACCACTCGGCTTACGGTTCTTTCTTATTCATCGATTCCCGGCGCATCTGCTACGTATTCCAAAATGCAAATCTAACGCTGACGCTCAAATCGCTCGTACCTCCGTGCGATCGAACAGCAATCGTTTTTATCTCGACCCCCGTTATAAGGCCGCTGGTGCCGTTCGACACCATCCCATTGAAAAAAATCCAAAGAATCGTCTCGGGCTCCAAATCGGAAGTCAATGGAGCCGATACCCGGATGGAAGCTCGTGCAAGAAAAAAGAAAAAAAAAAAAGGAAAATCGGTTGTAAGCGACTGCGGATAAAAATCTTCAAACAGGGAAGGTCCATTAAAGAGGCGACGAGTTACTACGTTTTCATTCATGACCTTTTACTGCTACTGCATTAGTAGCGAGTAAGACCCACCGGGTCTACCGTTGTGTCCCGGGCCTTGTAAATTTATGACACCTTTTGTGTACGCGATTACCAACCCCCCGTGCAACCGAGGGCAAGAAGAGGGCCCCAGCAGCCATCGATAATTAGCGATCAACAAGCTCTTAGGCGCCTTTGGACTGTCGGAATGTAAACACCCGTTGTTTCTGCTTTCGATTTTCTTCCGCGTTTTCGGGGCCACGTTGGGGCCCGGCTCTTTCACCTTCCGGTCGGAAGGGAGTCCAGGGGTGTAGTCGTGAATTTTTTTTCGAGAGGAGATCCCGCGGGATAGATATGTCCTCTCCCCCCTTCCATCCTTCCATTTCTACACGAGGACAGTTACCATACGCGTGCCGGTTTCCCAGCGATGCGTAACATCGTGTTCCAAGGGTCTTGGAACCAGAAGGGCGTATGTCTCACTTACCCCGGTACCCGACCCACGCCCTTCCAGGTCTCGGGGCACCGAGTTGTATAAATATACATTTAGTAGGAAGATAGGGTATCAAAGCATGAATTCCCCCTCCCCCCCCCCCTTTTTTTAAAGGGGGCAATTTAGAGAATTACAGACTGCACGGATAAAGTAGTACAGTCAGAGTGCGTGTGTGTGTGTACGGGGCACGAAATTATACTATTCCCGCAAGGTGGGTTCACCAATGTGTGAAGACACCCGACAGATTAATTAGACCGATTATGATTAAAACGAATGCTTTTGAGGAAAAAAGGAACTCGGCAGTAACAAAGATCACCAATTTATGACCCATTCGAATGTGCAATCTTAACGAACTTTTTCCTCACCCGGTTGCCCTAGCTAAGTGCTTGGTTTTTGCTTTATCCATGGTGTCCTCGCGGTGTCCCATGGTTTAGTAACGAAAAATATTTGTAAAATGTAAAAAAATTTTGTAAAAATAGAATTTCTAATTTTTCCAATTTACCCTGAAAAGAAAAAATATAATTTTGGAGTTTAGGCAGATAAGTATGTTCTATCGCAAATTTGGAAAAAATATATAATAAGGTATAATAAATATATAATAAGAATGAACATTTTTGGAATTTATCCCCACCTTACAATTTGAAAAAAATATAAAAAAATAGAAATTCTAATTTTTCCAATTTACCCTGGAAAAAGAAATATATGTATAATTTTGGAATTTAGGCAAAAATGTTCTATCACAAATTCTGAAAAAAAAATATATATATAAATAATAAATAATAAGAATTTCAATTTTTGGAGTTTCTTCCCCTCTATACAATTTTCAATTTTTTGAGCTCTCCTAATTCTTGGAAAATTCATACCAACCAAGAGACAGTGCGAGGACACTGTTAGTATATATATAGGTATATAGTTACTAATTACCATGGTATATAAAAAATCGCTATTATCCTACCCCTTCCCTTTTTCGCCCCATCTTTTTTTTTATAAGTTTCTGGAAACAAAAAAGCACCATATGAGGGAACATGTGTTTATACACACATGCATATAGCATATACACGGACAGCACATAGTAGGAAGATAATACTGGTAGGATTGATGGAAGTAAATTAGCCACCGCTGATACAATATACATGTATACATATAATAAAAAAAAAGAGAGGGTGGGAGGGAAGGATCATGAAGCTATTCGTGTTCCTCTTTACAACCAACCAACCAACCAACCATTCTATCTTCTTTTTTTTTTTCGAAGCGCCACATGGCACGAGCCATGTCCCGTGTAACAATAAAAGGTAACGAAATGGTAGGAAAGGCAAGGGGATGTACAGAATGAAAAGTCAGTGTCATCTGTTGCTTCGGTTATATTCTTTTGACTGCTGACGACTCCGATATATTGTATATGCGTTTGTGCGTCGTGGTTGAAAATCAAAAAGGCGTGTCGAGTGGCCCGACTGGCACCGGACTCGTGCCTTTTTGGCCCTCGCTCCCCCCCCCCCGTGCCACGTGCATCGGCTCTTTAACGTAGGAAAACCAAAGAGGGGTGCACCCTCTCGAACGAGGGTCAAACTACGAACTAATTGCTTGCTAACTTCGTGAAAAACGATACTTGAAATCTAAACGACCCGTAGAGGTGCCGAATGGGTATACAAGTACCCCTAAAATAAAAAACAATTCGGGGCCGAGTCCATTTTTCTTCGCAGCAAAGTGGAATATCTGTTTTTCTTGAATCGGTATCCCTTTTTCCAAATTGTATTTTGTTTTGCCAAACACGGTCCCTATTTTTTTCATTTCAATTCCTCAGTCGCAACGTTGAATCACAAAATTGTACATTCCGTGTAAGTCCACTCCCCGTAAGACCCATGCCGGGGAGCAAAAGGGGTAGAAGAAAAAAAAATCGGCGCCATGGGAGTCCGCGAGACGAATTGCCTCGATTTGACTTCCATTTGCAGGATCCTCTCCTTTCACCTTTCTCTAATTTCCCGGGCCCGCAATCCTTTGTTTCCAGTTAAGAGAAGCAACGTACTAATTCACCATCCCTTCGCACGCACATACACCCACACTCTCAAACACACAGGGGCTCCACCTAGTTAATTTCGTAATTTAATAATTTCGGAGGAGAGAGAAAAAAAGGGTTGATTTTTTTTTCCATCACCTTCGTCTTCTACTCCTCCTTATTTACCGAATTATCCTCGCCGATTTTTTCCTCTCGATACGTTATATAACACCTACGTAATCTTCTCCCGACACGGAGTCAGGTGTTACCGGGAGTAGGAGGAGGAGGAGATCAAAGCCCAGAAAAAGGAACAGAAATCGAGCTTCTCATCCTTCCAAATTTGTCGGTTTTCTTTCGACGAATTTCGTAAAAATCGGGTAAACCTAGGTGTCGCCACCGGTCTTCTAGCGAGCGGCCTTATATAGAACGTGCCTTTGGAAATAATTTTGCGGTTGTAAAATTAAAATTGGGCGGAACTCGAGTTTTTTTGTAGAAATATTCGACTCCATAAAAAAAAAGGGGCCATTTGGGGAAACGGCCCAATTTCGAACGGCCCTATACCGAGCGGCCTTACGTAGAACGTGCCTTTGGAAGTAATTTTGCGGTTGTGGAATTAAAATTGGGTGGAACTGGAATTTTTCTAGAAATATTCGACTCCATAAAGAAAAAGGCCATTTGGGGAACGGCCCAATTTCGAGTGGCCTTATACCGATTTCCCTTTAAAAATAGCCCCCCATTGAAATAAAAATATACAGAAAATTGATTTCCAATGGAAATATGTAACATTTGCCATCGAAAATATAAAAATGTGATAAATGAGCCGTTTATTTTGAAAGTGGCCCAAGTCCATTTAAAAGAAATGAAAAACTTGAAAATTTATGATTAAATTACTGAAAACTATTTATTTACGTGGCATCTAACGATTCTTTAAAAATGGACTTAGGCCATTTTCAAAATAAACGGCTCAAATAAATAATGGCGGCCCTATATCGGACGTCCAAAAATTAATAAAGGATAGAATTGAACGGGAACAAATATAAAAAAAAAAGTAAGATTTGCATATGGAATACGAAATTCAAGCTGAGGCTTATATTTTTCTTCTCCTTCTTTTCCCTTTCTCCCTTTTTTGCTCTCTTCACACACTTTCGCAGTTTTTTTTCGTACCCTGGCGATGTGGTTTGCCGGTTGCTAGAATGAAAAGACGCAGTTCCTACTGCTTTTTTTTTCTATGAATTAAGGAAACGTGGATTCAAAGGAGTTTAGAAGCGAAGCCAAGTTGTTGAAGGAGAGGCAAAAAGAAGGAAGGAAGAAGGAGAAGATTTCATTATCGTCATTATTGGCAGGTAGCTTTTATTCTATTCAAACACTCGATCTGTCCGTGTATCAACTCTTTTCTAATTTTTTGAAACGTCTCCTCCTTTTACTTATTTCATTCGGTTTTCTTGCAAGGCACAGTCCTAAGACCGGAGTCGAGCGTTCAATAGAAAAATCGACAGGACTGGGCGCTATATAATTATCACGTCTGCGGACTCTGCGGTGAAGTCTGCCGTGCTTTCGACTTCTATACCGTTGATTCTTCTTTTGGGTGGAATAAAAATAAATAAATCGCTCTTTTTTTTTTATACTGATACGAGTTTTGGGGCGAAGAATGACGGAGAAACAGAAAATTGGCACAGACGGTTTTGAGTTTCTGTTTTTTTTTTTGTATTTCGAGGAGACTGGGGTTTTTTGGGAAATCATTATTATCCCAATTTTTATAAATTCTAGGAAAAACGTTAAAATCATATGAATTGTCTAATTTACATGCTTTTTGTTTTTTCTATGTAGTTGAATTCACAATTAGTCGGCGGTCATGGTGCCACTAGCTCTTGAAATTGGTATAATTTATTGTCTAGCGCCCTCTGGTGTAATGGATTCGACTTCCTTCTTTTTTTTTAAGTTCGTTTTAAATTTATTAGTTAACCAGTATCAGTTTGATTGTGTTAATTTTCTTTTACTTCCTTTATTTATTATCTTTGATTAATTATTATTATTATTATTATTTATATTGGGTTGGTGCATAATAAACGATATTATTGGGCAAGAAACGCCTGATAATTATGCACCAACCCAATATATTGTATCGGGGTGAATTTAATTAGTTAAAAAGAAGATAAACAAACGAAGATGTTGGGTTACTGAGGAACAAAAATGTTTGAAAAAACGAGAAAGAGGAGATTTGTCAAAAAAGCAGTCAATAAAGAGATTCGCAGAGTGTCGGATCATATTAATTCTTATAAAAAAATATTTCTTAATTTAATTAAGAAATTCACATATTTAAATAAGTAAAACTATTACGATACGTTATTTTTATTATTTTTTTAAATGTTTATTCTTTATTTTTAAGATAAAGTACGGTGAATCTTTCTCTTGGATGGAAAGGAGATTATGGATTATTTATCAATTCAGAATATTTACGAACCCTTCGTTCAACGTAAAAGAGGATTCAAAAAAATATCCTATTATTATGAATGATAACAGAATATATTATTATTATTATTATTACTTTCTCTCTCCTCCCCTCTACCCTCTTCTGTCTTTCTTAAATGATAATTTTAAAAAAAGAAAATTTTTTAAAAATCCTGAGTCGTGATTCGTTCGCCTTCAAAAGATGGAATCAATGACCGTTGGCTTATTTCTAGAGCGAACTAACTCTCTTAACCTTCCGAGCGAGGCAAGGACGGGGCGCAGTGGAAGTAGCTTCGAGACAGGCGCAGTGCAAGGGACAACGTAAATTATTTCGGGAATTTATTTCGGGAAAGCAGAAGAAACAGGAAGAAAGATAGACCAGGCCAATGGGACACTGCCATTCGAAACCTGAGTTGCTGCCTCTTCTCGCTTATTATAACTAAGGTCCTCCACACACTGCTACTCTGCTCTGCTTGCTACCGCTTGAGACAAGTAAGTCATCAAAGCATTGAAAATAGTCACTTGTCCGTTGGCGGCTGCGCTGCCGCGCTTGAGACTCACCCAGCAATAAACCGACAGTCATTCGATCCCACCCATTTTCTCTCCGCCGTGTGTCACCTTATATATGAACACGTAGGTAGACCCACCGTTTGCGAGTTACCCCGCCATCTATGAACGAGTCTCGAACATTCGACGATAACAAATAATTCGCACCAGCCTGCACTCTTCCGCTTATAACGTTTGCGGTTTGATGCGAAGCCACTTTTTGCGGGAAGTTTAAATAAATGAATTTTTTTCGCGGGACTTTTGTTTAATAAAATCGCAATTTTCGGGAGGTTCTTGATTTCATGGAATTTCGAGGTTGAAAGGGGAATCGGAATTCGTGGAAATTTGATAACATTCGAAGGGTAACGAAGTGATTGAGAAAATGGATTTTATTGAAAATTTGGAGATTTAGGAAATTTGTTAAAAAAAGTATTAAAAAAAGAAAGTATAATTTAGAATGGATTTTGGTCTTAATAATTGTTAAAAATTATAATATCTTGGATTTGTATAACAATGGTCTTTTTAATAATTTCAATATTTTGTTGGAACAATATTGAGTCTTTTTTAATTAATTTAAGCTCTTTTTGAAAATTTGGCTCCCTTGGGCCCTCGCCTTATGGACCCCCGTCCTTTACAAAATCGTAATTTTATTGAAAAATTTTGAAACCTTGAGAATTTAAGTAAAATTGGAATTAATGAGAAACTTTCAAATTTGGGGAATTCTGGAAATCTCGAAAAATATTTGATTTTTTGTTAAAAAGAATTACATATTGTTTAATTAATTATAATTACATATTCTAAAAATCGTAATTTATTATTTTTTATTCTGAATATTTAAAAAAATTGTCTTTTGGAAACATCGAGATCCTGAAAATATTCGCATTTGTCAAATTTCGAAAACCAATTTTTAACAGTCGAATTTCCTTTAAAAAATCTAACAAAAAAAAAATAGAAAAATTCCAAACAAGTAAGATATCGTGAAATTCCTTTTTTTTCTCCTCCATCAATTTCAAAAGTGATCCGTTTCTTTTCCAAATACGTCAGGGAATTGCTAAACGGGTTAACGAAACCCATTCACGAAACGTCGAGAATCGGAAAAGCATAAAATCAAAAACACAAAGATTCTCTTCGTATCAGTGGAAAACGGGCGGAAAAGTGTGGTTTCTAAAACGAAGAGAGACGGTCGATTTGACCTGTGGTCAGTCCTTTTTCATTTTGTTTAAGGCGTGACTCGTCAATCCTACGGTCGAATTTTCAAAGAAAAATCGATTTTCGGGGTAATTCTAAACGGGTTCGAGTTCTCCACCTCCCGGGCAATTTTAATTACATCCTTTTTTCGCAATTAATACTTTTTCTTCCGAGGAATTCCGAAACTGGAGGGGAAAAAAGAACTTCCAATTTTTATCTTGGTGGAAACTTTTGAAATTTTATTTACAGAAAAGTAAAGAAAAAAATTTACAAAATTGTCGCTATGAAAATTCACACTGCAGTCTTGTAGTTTGCTTATATTTATGTATATTTACAAAAAAAAAGACGTATACGCGTTTCCTCTTTGGTTCTCCGAATTTTTTAAAAATTATAATAGAGTAAAAAAGAAAATGGAGTATTTAGTGTCACGATTTGACTAGAAAAGAAAAAAAAATACATATATACAAAATTAATATAAATTAGAAATAGCACAAACAGAAAACGTATTTTTCAATTATAAATATCGTCGAAACTGTAAATACCTTGACAATAGCAATTAATTCATTAGGTCCATCTGTATCAATTAATTAATTAATATTAGTAATTAGGAATTGATTCACTGGTTTCTGATAATACAAATAATAATTATAATAAGAATACTATAATAATACTAATCCTAATAATAATAATAATAATAATAATAATAATAATACAAATTGTAAAAAAAATAATACTAATACTCACAATAATAACAATAATAATATCAACACTACCACTAACAATAATAATTACAAAAATAATAATAGTAATCCCTTATCGTTATCATCCTTATAAATCTTTGGACTATAGCCGTATGACCTTGAACTAATCACATCACATGACCTTACGCAATCCTGTGATTAATTGGGAAAATGTTAAAAATATCAAAAAATTACTCTTACCGACCCTATTCTCCAAAATGGGAATCAAGACTTGGGAGGAAGGAATAGCTATATCACACACAAAAAAAATTAAGGTCCACTTCCATCCCCTTTCCCTCCCAACCCTTTTCCTCTTTTTCGGTCGAATTTGTCCCTCGGCCGCTATAAGACCTCTTTCAAGCCAAGGTCAAGGTTCCCGATCCGATTATGATTTTAGGCGCAACATGAGGTCACCCCTGACTCGGGGAAGGTCCTTCCTCCCCAAGGCCATCATCTCTTGCCATCGTGCTTCTCCAGCAAATCGCAGAGGGCCGCGATGTAGGTCTGGGCCATCTGCAGGGTCTCGAACTTGCTGAGCTTGTGGTCGGTGCCGATGCTGGGCACGACCTCGCGGAGTTTGTCGAAGGCGTCGTTCAGGCCATTCATGCGTCGCCTCTCGCGCGCGTTGGCTGCCAGGCGACGTCGTTTCAGGACACTCGGGGACGGCGGGACGTCCCTGGACTTCCGTCGGCCTCTCCTCGGACTCGTGCTCGGCGAGTGACCCAGTTTCTGACAAAGCAATCGCGGTCCCGTTAGCAACTTCCCCCGAACCTACCGTCCCTACAGGTAGGCTCTGAATCCAGTTAAGACGTTACCTGTGTCGAGCTGACGGGGTTCCAGCCGCTGGACTGTTGCGCCTCGCCCGGGATGGAGCTTCCCGCGCTCGGGCTCCTGTTGCACCCGTAAACGTGGTACTTTGAGTCCTGCGGGGGCGTCTCGTAGCAGTACAGGGACGACTGGTACTCCATGGAGCTCTCCTCGTGGTACAAAGTGGACCTCGGCGAGTTGGTCCGGTCCCCAAATCCTGACCCTGCCTCGTAACTTCTGAAGAAAGGGAAAAGGGTGTAGGTTGTCGTAAATAAACAGGTGTTTGGGATCCGGGTGAAGAAAACTCGAGATATCTCGAGAAGTAGGCATTTTTCGGGAAAAGTCAAGGGATGCTTTTTTGTAGAACATCAATTTTACTGTAATTTAGGTCCTGTGGAAATTTTCGATAGGGTTCCTTGTTTTCGAGATAATTAGCTAGCAATGAATTTGTCAATGTACTAGGGAGATTGTCCTCTCTCTGGTCCAGGATATTTCCGTGAAAGTGCAATTTAGGAGAAAATGGTAAGAGGGCAATTTGGCAGAGTTTCTTTTTTCTGACAAAAAAGGTTGTATGGAACTTTTCGATAGAATTCGAAATTTTCGAGATATCGAATTTTTAATGAACAACTAATACACTTGAGTTTTGTTTGACTTCGACTAAGGATAATTTCGTAAATTCGCAATTTCAAAGAAAATGACAAGAGGGAAATTTTATAGATTACCATTTTTCTGACAAAAAAGGTCGTATAGAACTTTTCGATACAACTCGAAATTTTCGAGATATCGAATTTTCAATGAACAACTAATACACTTGAGTCTTGTTCGACTTCGATTAATGATATCTCCGTAAATTTGCAATTTGGAAGAAATTGACAAGAAAGTAATTTTATAGATTACCAATTTTCTGACAAAAAAGGTCCTAAGGAACTTTTCGATAGAACTCGAAATTTCGGAGTTATGGAGTCACCAAATTCCTGGGATGACGCAAGTAATTCACACGAATAACGCAAAAATCTCGTTTACCCATGAGGCGTTAGCGGAGTGAGGACCCCGTAGGAGCCGCGCTCATATCCCTCGGGCGTCTTCGGTAGGTCGTGTTTGTGGTACTCCAGACCGTGGAGATGACTTTTCCTCGGCGTGAGCTGGATCTGACTCGGGTCCTGAGCCTGGCCCGCGTAGGTCACCCCCTTGTGCTCGTACCCCGGTGAGTCGTAGATGGGCGAGGGAAACAGTTGCTCCCCGTAGCCGGTCCTCGAGGTCTGGTAGGTCGGTGCGATCATCTCCGGTGGGTTGCACTGCTGGTACCCGTGATGGTGGTTCGACAGAAGGGCCATTTCCCCGGCGACCCCGGTCCCCGATTGGCTATCGTCCCGCCGGGAGTTCACAAACTCACATATTCACCGCGAAAAGGCCCACAGTTTTGGAAACAAACGAACCAAATGCACGTACGACGAAAAAATCGAGAATCCAAAATCGAGCGGAATCGCCTCCTGTTTCCAGGAATCGCGCGTCCCGTTAGAACCGAGTCGCAGGTTTACCGGGAGTCCGGTGCTCGCGGTGTAAAGGCCCGAGTTTGAATGTGGCGCGTGCCACGAGGAAGAGTCAACATATGGTACCCTGTTTCTCGCTACCTCGTTTCCTAGCTCATCCAATTCGTCCGAATAACGATGCACCTGGTGTGTGCGGAGTAGCTCCTTCACGTATCCCGCCTTGCTTGCACCTCCACTCCGAGCGTCAGCTGCCGAGAGCCCGAACGGCGCTAGTCCCTGCCCAAAAGCGCGGACTTACGTCCTAGTGACTTTCAGAGACTTGCACCCCCTCGCTCCCTTTGAGCCTACCTTTTTTGTATCCCCATCCGTGCATGGACACACATATGCATCGGGTGCATTCATCCCCCCCCCCCCCCCCCCCTTCCTTTGCCACAATTTTTGTTTTTCATTCCATCATCATTCATTTTTCATCGGTCCCTTTAAAAATTATGCCCTCAAGCTCCAAAGGGGGACCACGCTCGGAGGGAAAAGTGAAACAGGGACAAGTGGAATTCCATAGCAAGGGAACGCGGTTTTGGGGTTGTTAGTACCCTCACGCTACCACCAGAAGCGCCCCGAGCGCAACAAGGTGGGGGGGACTAGTTGTTCCTTGTAAACGTTAGGAATTTTAGGTTAGAATATACGTTGAAATCGGTTTCTAGGAATTTTTTGGCGAGTAAGTACACCTATATCGCCACTAGAGGCGCTGGGAGTTTGCTTTACTGGATTCGAAAATGAAAAATTAATTATTTTGGGTCCAATTTCGGTACCAAGTTTGCATTTTTTTGGGTTGCAATAATTTTTGTGTCCGTAAAAAATATCCTAGAGACTTTTTGGAGATGAGTACGCTAACGCCACCACCAGAGGCGCAGTAAATCTAATTAGAATACCCAAAAGTTACTTTTTCTTTCGAACTTGGACCCTGATTTCGCTTTTTTTTTATTTTTCTCGACCTAAGAAATTTCCTAGGATTTCTTTTCGGAGGGTTAGTGCATTGACGCTGCCACCAGAGGCGCTGTTGGTAGCTCTCGGTGAAAAAAAAATTAATAGAACGTCCCGAGATTCGCTTGGAAGAGCAAAACTGACTTTTTACAGTTACAGTCCCCTTGCCGTCGCGTAGGGCCTCGAGAGGGGGAGCGAGGGGGCAGGATGAGGTCACTTTTTACCACGTATTCCATAAGTCAGAGATACCTATCGCTAATTACGTCTGCTATAGTAGTGCAGTGGTGGTGGGAGAGAGGAGAAAAAAAAATGAAGAGGAGAGGAGAGAAGGTGGCGATGGCACGCGACCGTTGCAAGTGAGCACTTCTCTTCCGTACGTTTGCTCGGCCGGCGATTATCTCGAAGGGATCGAAACTCATAAGAGGGGTTTCAGGTCATTTAAAAGGACTCCGACAACATTGATCTTAATCTTCCATTGCCCTCACCCCCCCTCCTTTTTTTTTATGACTTACGCGGTCCCCTAAAATCAACAGTTTCTATTTTTGTAAGTGCTCGAGGGATGGAATTTTTGGAAAAACTCGAAATTTTGAGACTGATTGGATTTCCTAGTAATTTTATTGGTGTTAGTAAATAGAAATGCCACCAGAGGCGCTTCCAACCAAATCCCCAATTTTCTACCAATGGGAACACACGGATTTTATCATAATTCGCGGGAATTTTGAATTTCCTAGGGATTTTATTGACGTTAGTAGATAAGAGTGCCACCAGAGGCGCTTCCAACCAATCAGAGAACGCGAAAACTTTTATATCTGGCGCGAATTTCGAATTCCCACTTCCTTTAAATTCAACACTTTGTTTTTCATGGAATAAAAATTTCGGAAGATGAAAAAGAAAAAAGTCTCTTTTCGAGTGAACCGGTTTTTCCGAAAATTCGTAAGGGTTGCAGCGACGCGAGAAGTTTGTTCCTTTTTCCTTGGCAGTTTGATTGACATTCAATTTTTCGTCGACCAATTAAGGGGCGGATCTCGGAGTGTCACGTGATGAGTTTGATGGATCACCGGGATCCGATGCCCATAAGTCGAACTCTCGTTTTTCTCGAAAACCATATGTTCTGTGATGTTCTGGTTAAATTCCATCTCAAGTGGAAACTTTCGGATGGGAATTCTGATAGAATTTGGTTTTTTTTTCCCTTGCCATTCTCTTGTTGCTACTGCATCCCTCTAAATTTGTATTTCCTGTAAAATTTGAACTCGATTTTGAATTTCTGAAAATTTGGTTTCCATTTTGGCAAAAATTAGAAATAAATTGTATCTCTTAAATTTTTATTTAATCCTTGTTGGAAAATATAATAAAATTCCGAATTCATAATTTCATTTTTTGTACCCGGGGAAATTATATGAACAGTAAGTAGAAGCTAACTTGCCACTAGAGGCGCTTCCCGACAATTCCTAAATTTTCTACCAATGGGAGTATCCAATTTTTTTTAAATATTTCGCGGGAGTTTCAAATTTTCAATGTATGCAACTCCCAAAATGGATTTTCTCTATCAAGTGCAATTTCAGTATCAACTGGGAATACTTTTGTTTTTAAATAAAATGCTCGCCCAATTCTAAATTGAAGAAAAACAAATGTCCTATTAAATTAATTTCACTTTTATCAATTCCATTTAATACAAGAAACTCGTTTTCGAGGAAATTCCTCTTTCGACCAGATTCCTCTGGTACTCGCGAATTTCCCTCTCGCACCGGGCGAAGTACGTTCCCCTGAAGATCAGCGCCGGCAATTCCTTCTCTTCTTCATTCCTGTCATGAAAACTTTGATAGACTTTCCCGGTTTCGTTTCTCATAGAGTAGAACTTGTACTTCAGGCAGTCGATCATGCTTTCGATTTTCATTCGAGACTTTGATCTTTCAAGATTCGACAGTACCCCGGGATTTTGCTTCGTTCGCACCAGATGGTGCAACTTCCGGCAAAAATATAAATTATTATTATTATTATTATTATTATTATTGTTATTTGTATTATTATTATTATTATTATTATTATTATTATTATTATTATTAAATAGAACAAACGTTTACTTTGAACAAAATGAAAAATATCCAAAGCATGGACTCGCGTTCCAGCGTTTTCTCGATTTCCTCCAGTTGACGTTCCCGGAAACTGGACAAAAAATTGGAAATGAAAGATTTGCGTTCGTCCAAATTTCCCCCGAAATTGTCCCCAAAATTGAAAAAACTCACTTTTGGAGTCGGCGCAAGGTTTCGTGATTTTTCCGGATCACGCGCTCCACCCACGCCCTCATTCGATGGTAATCGAAGTACCGGGACCGGGAGCGCCAGCCTCTCCAGGTTTTCTGGATCTTGAGCGCGGCCTCGCGGCGCAGTTTCCGCTCCAGCTGGACCGCGTGCCGGTCCCTCAGGTTCCCGTAGACCCTCCTGCCGCGGAATCCCCGCCAGTGCCTCTGAACGACGGTGGCCATCCGGTGCAGGTGCCTCAGGTGCTTTCGCGTTAAAAGCCCGCGGATCCAAGCCTGGAAGCGAAAAAAGAAAGGAACGAAATTTCTTTTTCGAGAAGGAAAACGAAGAAAAAAAAACCATGAATTTCGGTTTATGGGGAACCTGGAGCATTCGGGCGGCCTCGAATTTTTCGGTTGCCGAGATCGCGGCGATGTCGTACCTCCTCCGGATCTCGTCCTTGATGGTCGCGTACTTTCGCGAGACAAAAATGAGGGAGGCCATGGAGAAAGATTGAAAAATCTCCGAGGTTTCGAAAAAAGGCGATTTTTTTTTAATGAAATTTTCTCAAGTATTTTATTTAATTTACGGATGAGTTACAAAATCCCGAAATAAACTAACATCAACGTCACACCGGTTACCAACAAGGTTATCGACGCGAATCCGGTTATAATGAAAAAAACCGTCGATTTCTTCTTTTTCTTCTTTGACTTCGGTAGCCTTTGAGACAATTGAAAATCTCGTTCTGCCTAAAAAAACAACAACAATAATAATAATAATAATAATAATAATAATAATAATAATAATAATAGTAATAATAATATTAGGGTGTCCCATAAGTTTCTTCCTTTTCGACTCGAGGTAATACAAAGCATGGCGCGGAAAAAACTTATGGGACACCCTAATAGTAATAGTAATAATAATAATAATGATAATAATAATAATAATAATAATAATAATAATAATAATGATAATAATAATAATAATAATAATAATAATAAATAATAAAAATAATAACTACAATAGTAATGATAATGATAATCATAAATATAACGATAAATCGACCGAGTAGAGACTCACCATATTTTCAAGACTCTGCGTCTTCTTCAGGAGCTCATCGAGTTCCTGGCCGCGATTTAGGATCTTCTCCAGACTCTCCATCAAGATACGCCGAATTTGAGTCAATTCCTCCTGTAGTTTCGGTATTTTTTGGCCGTTCGTCGAATTATACTGCCCCTGAAAGGATCCCCATTGAAAAATAATTTCACAAATTGCCGTCAGAGGCGCTTCGAGCCAACTCCACCAATAGCAGCCGCCGGATTTTTCAATATCTCGCGGGAAATTCAAATCCTACAGGATTTCTATCGAATTTAGTACAGGGACGTCGCCACCAGGGGCGGTCTCGGTCTCTTTTATAAATCGAATCCCCGCTTTTCGGGGATCCACGTAATTTTCATAATTCTTTTATGACCGGAAATGATTAAAACAAGAAAAATATTACGTACCACCAGTTCCTGCAAGGGTTGGGTCAGGTCCAGGGACAGAAGGTTCCCGATTCCCTCCTCGAGGTTCACCAGAACGTCCAGTTCTCGATGAATGGTCTGTAGTTTCTCGAGGAACGACCGAATCGCTTCGTCTCCAATCGGTTGTCTTTCATTCGTGGTACCGGTACCCGATGTCAGGCAGGAGTAGCAAATGTTATTGGAAATCAGGAGATGGACCCTGTATCTGTCATGAATTTAAAAAAAACGATATTAAAAAAAAATCTTATTATCGATGTAGCATATAGACGCTACCACCAGAGGCGCTGATGTCGCTCGTCGATTTTCGCGGGAGATTCAAACAGAAAATTGATAAACTAATTTTGCATCGTCTCTTTGGAATTTTTGCTCGATATTTGAAAGAAAAAAAAATTAACTTACGGTCCTTCGTCTAAACTCATTTTTTCAAATGGAAAATCGTGGGTTTTCGATTCCCTCAAAATTCTCAAGTTCATCTCCCGAAGTGCATTTGCATTCGCTTGCAGATACGAGTGGTCCGCGATTATGCGATAATCCGTCGGGTCATTTTCGAAAAATCCCACGGAAGCGTAAAGAATTTTCGCTTCGGACATTTTTTTTTATTTATTTATTTTGGAAAGCAGATTTTTATGTGAAGTTAATTTCTTTTTTTTTTCCGCTGAATATAAATTAATACCGCGGCCAAGCCCGATCCGAGTGCAGCTGCTTGTAAACTCCGACTGGCTGATAGCAAATTCGAAGTACGTATTATTAATAATCGAAGAAAAAAAAAGGAGAGATTACGGGCATCGTGTTTACGCCAATTTCAATAATTTATCGCTCCCTTGTTTGCCCCTTCCTCGAGATGCACTCGAGAGAAATGAACGAACGGGTAAATGAGAATGAGATTTTATGCAAATTCGCGGAACTTCGTAGTTTATTTATTTCTGTTTTTTTTATCGCGCTAATTTCTATTTTTAACCAAAGTACTAATTTTTTTAAAATAAGGAAACCAATTTTTTAAGGTAGAAAATTTATTTATTGTCGATTTTGGAATTTTTTGTGTGTACAAATTTTGGAATTAATAAGTTTTTCATTTCGAGTGAAAATAAAATTAGAAATCCAGTTTCGGTCTTTTTTCCATCCAGTTTTTGATCCCGGGGTTCTGGCACACTTTTTGTTGCAGTTTCCTCAAATTCGGGTATTTCTCCAGAATGTCGAAGCCACTCGCGCTGGTCATGGAATCCAAAATTCCCACGAAAAAAATATCCGCGTAACTTAGCTGCAACAAACGTAAAATCTGTATTACCACCGAAGTCCCTTTTATCCCGTCACAGACAGCGCCCTCTCTCGGTCCCTTAGCTTACCTTCGAAAACTTAACCTCAAATTTAATTTTTAGTATGTACGCCCAATATATATTTTCTTATATGATATTTATTTTTAAAATAATTCCATTTTATTGTTTAATGTCAATTTTTCATATATAATATTTTTTCTGCAAAACAATTTACCTTCCCGCCATGGAAGTAGCCGCCATTTTGTTTGACAGTTTCCTCCAAACGATTCAGATAAAATGGCAGCGTGTTCTTCAGCACTTCTTCCTTTTTGATCGCCTTCAGTTTCGGGTCAGCTTCCCGGTAAAACAGACCGAATTCTGCAACGGTAAAAGGTCAATGGGAGTATCAAATAATGTATCAAAGCGCCTTTGACGGTGATCTGATGAATTATTTTTCAGTTTGATCTTGCTGAAATAAATTCCTTTTTTTTTAAAATAAATAATCTCACGTTTCCTCAAATCATGCAAAGCATTGGCTATGGAGTCGATTTTTAACGCGTCCAAGTCACTTTCGCCTATCAGGTTGTACTGTTTCGCGAGATACCGGCAAATCGGCAAGGTCTGGGCATAGACCGTCCCGTCGATTTCCAAGGTGGGCACTTGTCCGAAAGGTGTCGCTGCAACGGTACCAAAAACATTATAATAACCTTGATTTTCTTTATATCTGCGTACAATTATTTACTCCACTACCGACAGCGCCATCTCTCGGGCCTAAAATGACCTAGTTCCAACAACTCGGTCCCAAGTTGCTCCCGGAGTACAAAAGCGACCTACTCACATGTTTTGAGCCGAGGCCATTCGTTCTCGCGGTCGAAAATACGTACGTCCTCGAATTCCTGCCCCGCGTAACTCAGAAGCAGCCTTATGGGTTCGCCCAAACCCATGACGTTGAAGTACGTCAGCTTGTACGCCACCATTTTTCCTTGTAATGAATTAATTAATATAATTAATTACAAAAATCGTCGAGACGATAACGCGATTATGCTTCCAACGACGGGTATCGCTCACTGCACTTTCACGATCCTCCTACTACGTCATTCTTGGTACCCCTACCAGATCGTTCAACTTTCTTTCCAGAACGTACCGGTATCACTTATCTCATTTCCCCTCGGGGTATCAATTTTTGGGACCAGCATAGTTTTTGCTGACGCGTAGGAACGTTTTTTTACCGGTTGTGGATATTCGCGGTCTCTACTATGTTTACTGTGTCGATAAAGTAAGAATCCGTTCTGGGTAATTCTGTTTTATCGACTGAGCAAATGCTCGAAATATAGTTCAAGGCCAATTCCTTTACCATTGTCGGTAAAGTAGGAACTGCCATCGCCAGTCATCGATGTTTTATCTTCTCCCTCCTTTTTTTACCGCAGTCGATCATTATCGATCCTGAAATACCGAATGCTGCGATCACAAAAAATCTGCGATCTCGAAATCGTTCAAAATAAACCCTCAAAAATCAAAACAAATCCCTAGATCCAGAAATCCCTAGACCTCAAAATCCATAGCCCCTAATTTCTGTTTAGATTCTTCGATTCCAATAGCATTCGGTCTACTTTGCCCAAAATCCTCGAATCCCCTGGTCCACAATTTTCTTCTTCTTCGATCCTAAAATCCTTAGATCCTTAGATCCTTCGGCCACAAAATCCTTAGCTTTCTAATCCTCCGAAAGTGTTTTATCCCAAACCCTCCAGACTCCGTCGAGCCCAATATCCTTGAATTCCTCGATCCTAGAATTCCTGGATCTCTCGATCCTAACGCCTCGTAGAAAACGAAGGAATCTTCTTTACCGACTATCGATCTATCGATCATTGGGGCATTTTATCGCGGGAAACCTAAAATTTCAACGAACGAACAAGGGACAAGGGACAAGGGCCAGGGAAAAATATCAAAAAACGCCCAAATTAACAAAAAAAATTTATTTCCCGAGATTTTCCGCCTGCCTTTGGCGGGCGGTGGAGCTTCGAGGTTTCCGAACAGCGGAGTTTCCGCTTTCACACGGAGCTTTCCGAAATGATGTATTTTTAGAGCGAGTCGCTGTCCGAGAGTCGTGGCAGCGAGGTGCTTTTCTTACCAGCGCCTTCTCGAACGACGTAGAGAATTTTCTTGGAAAAGTCGCCGCTACCTGCTTTCAGTGAGTGATTTTCCTTTGTTCCATCGTCGATTTTTCACTTTTCCCTGTTTTTTTTTCAACAATCGTTCTTTTTATCTTGGGACTCGAATGGGTCCCATCTTGCTTTCCCCATTTTCCCAGAAAATTCAAAAGTGCTTTGAATTTTTTTTTCTTTTTCGGATACAATAAAAATAGACGATAATCGAAGAGGCGTTTCCTCTTTGGAAAATCGAAATTGAGAAATCGACGACGACGACGACGACGTCGACGACACGGTTTCCTTTTACAAACGTTAGCGTGCTCTAAAAATAAAAGAGTGCCACGATACGATCGGGACTTTTGTTTGCCAACTCCGATTATTTGTTGCGTTCGTTTCTTTTTATTCCTCCCCCTAAGCTTTTTTTTTACGTTAATCGACGTCATCGCTAATTTCGATTTTCAATTTAGCGTGTTTTTCCTGTAGTTATCATTATGATTATTACTGTCGCCATCGCTTTTACCAGACTGTTGCATTAAAATTCACGATTTTGGTGCATCACTAATTTTACCATCGCTACATCACTAATTCGTGGCATCACTAACATCAAATTGTACCTTTGCCGCCTTTAAGAGACACCCGTATCACTAATTTCGCAATTTCTGGTAAATCGTGATATCACTAACCTCGCTAATTTCCCTCAATCCCCGCATCGCTAAATCACTACCTCGTTACGTCACTAATTCTACTGAATCACTTATTTGCCACCTCACTAGTATTGGTGAATCTTTGTATCGCTAATATCGCTAATTACACCAAATGATTAAATCGCTGTTTTTAATAACCTACTATTTTATCACATCGCTGTTTTTACTAGACCGTTACCCTCCCATGTTATGATGCATCACTAAATATCCCCAGAATAATTGACTGTGAAAAGCGGATGAGGTTGGAGGAATAATCCCATTTTTCCTTAGTGTGTGAAAATGGGTACAGTTGGATCCAGTCCCGAATCGTCGAAGAGTTTAGAGGAGTCGCCCACTGATTTGGTCAAGTACCAGTCGGAAATTTCCGAGGGTGCAGAAAAAACTGTATGTGTCGCTTCTACCTCAGAGCCACGAAACACTCATCAGGTAGGAGAATTTTAATCATTGTATCGAGTATTTATTCCCGATCCCAAACCTAGTCTGGATCCATTCTAGTTCAATCCCAATCCTAATCCCAACCCAACTCAATAGTTTTACACAATCCCAAACCCCAAGTCCCAAATCCCAATTTCTAATCCCAATCCCAATCCCGACTCACCTCTAATCCATAAACCCAATCCTAAAATGATCTCTTATTGCAATTCTACCCCTGCTCCTAAATTTATTCCCAATCCCAAACTGAATTCCGTTCCAATCCTAATTCCATCGAACGTTCCCTGATTCGCGAAATTATCGCTAACCGGAAAATTTTCGAACATGTAAAGAAAAAGGAACAAAGGGGTCCAAAAATACATACAACTAATCGGTTATTGGCACTTGGATTCGCGTAGGATTTGGATCAAGTGGAAGAGCGTGAAAATCGCGTGATGGTGATGATGATGATGTTGATGCTACGGAGAAACATGCATGCACGATATTTGGCTGGCATCCAAAAATGAGATGCTTTGTCAGGAGAATCCGCTGAGTCACAACATTGCAAAAAGACGTTTGACTCGACGTTCTTTTAGTCATTCTCGAAATCAAGATCATCACGTGTTTTTCGCGGCGTCTGAAATTCGCGAGAAATCGCTCGCAACCGTGGACAGGAAAATTTTTCATCGCGCAGTAGATCCTGCGCAATAGATCCTCAGTGTCTTTTTTTTTTAAATGCGCGGTCGATCCCAAGCGACTTTCTTACACGTGGTGAATTCCACGCGTTTTTCTTCTCACGCGCGGTAGATCCTACGTGATCCGCTCCATGCGCGGTAGATCCCACGTGACCCTCTCCATGCGCGGTAGATCCCACGTGACTTGTTCTTCATGCGCGGTAGATCCAACGGGACTTTGCTTATGCGCGGTAGATCCCACGTGACTTGTTCTTCATGCGCGGTAGATCCAACGGGACTTTGCCTATGCGCGGTAGATCCTGGCGATCGATTTCGAAGATTCGCGTTACGAATTCAGTTGCTGCGATACCATTGACCGGGACGACCGCTTTCAAACGCTAGTGCCCTCGTGATCGCTTGCCCTAAACTCTCTGAACTTTCAGTTCCAACTGGAAATGGATCAAAGTGTCATAAAGAGCCTGGCTTTGGCCAACGAGCAGTTGGCCTCCGCTCACAAGTCGACGTTGCTGCATTTAGAGTTCGTTTATCGCGAACTGGAAAAGGAGAGGACGAGGAATTCACACGAGGTCGTGCCCGATCAGCCAGTGGCCACACGCGGTGCCGACAAGACCGCGGAGGAACTTTCCAGGGAAATTCAAAGACTGACCGACGAGGCGATGGACCGGGAGAAGCTCAACGAACACTTGTCGAGGAAGTGCTTCGAGCAGAACGAGCAGATCCAGGAGGACAGGCAAGCCGTGTTCCAGCTGGAGACGAGACTGGAGGACGAAACGTCGGAGAAACGGAGACTGCAGGCGGAAGTGGAGGAATCCCGCGAGGAAATTCAAAGACTGAAGGCCATCGTCGCGCAGGTCGACGGGGATCAGGGCGATGGCAGTTCCGAGAGTCTGGAGGATTTTCGACGGACGCTGTTGATGAAACGGGAGGCCCGCCAGCGGGCCATCGCCTCGATCTCGTCCGAGATGGAGAGACTGAGGACGGAGCTCCAGCTGGAACGGGACTCGCACTCCAGGACGAGAGAGCTCCTGGAGGAAGCGAGTTCCGGTGACTTCGCCGACGCGGCCAGGAGGTCCAGCAAAAATTGCCAGACCGAGCGACAGGACTCCAACGGCGGCTGCGACCATAGAAGCCACGAGTCGACCTTGAAACGAATGGAGGCGCAGCGTCTTCGCGGAGTGTTAAAGGTGTCCTTGAAAGAAATCGGGGGTGGGATCGATCCTCTACCGGCGGGACGTCATTTTGACCCGGGCATGAATCTTGCAGGTTTCGGACGAGTTGCGCAACGACATCCGATTCCAGATCGAGAAGATCGAGGATCTGCGCTACCAACTGGAGGGGGAACCGGACAAGTACCAGGAGCGGATCAGGCTCCTCCTGGAACTGGCGAATTCCAATAGGGACGGTCTGAAGGCCCGCGAGATCCGCGCAGGGCGGCTCAAGGATTACTTGGCGCAGATCCTAGCGCGGCTGGACGACGACTCCAGGAGCCTGCTCTGCGTGTCCGACGATATCGACGACGAGTACGAGCGGCAGATCGAGAACATCGCCTGCCTGAAGAGCCTCTACGACGAGCGTCTGCGCATCATGACCGAGCTGAAGGATCACGCCGTGCAAGAGCTGCGCGACGTCAAGGACAAGTACGAGGCGTTCGCCAAGCGCACCGAGAACCTGGAGGAGGAACTGAAGAAAGCCGAGGAAAAGGTGCGATAAGCTTATCGGAATCCTTTGACCTTGACCTTGACCTTGACCTTAACCCTGGCCTTAACCTTGAACCCTGACGCGTTGTAGATCGACAGCCAGGATACGGAGATCTCGACTCTGGAGTCCCAACTTGGCCTGACCAAAGCGGACTGCCGTGACCTTGAGAACCAGATGTCGCTCATCAACGGGTTGTTCAGCCAAATGCTCCTGGGCGCCTCCTCCGCCGAGATGGATCTGGACAGGCTGACCCAGCTGCTGCAGGTACTCGTGCCTCAGCGTTCTCTTTCGCTCCTCTTCTTTCCCGGTTTGTTACCGAATCCTCCCATTCTAGGAGAACCACGACCTGATAACGGATATGGCCCGGGAGGAGAGCACCGAGGCTGCAGCGTTGCCCAAGCTGCTTCTGGACCTCGTGGAGCAGGTGGAGGGTCGTAACACCGTCCAGAAGAGATCCGAGGAGGTGGAAACCGAGTCCGGTGTCCAGCAAGAGTCGGATATAGCGAATAACTTGCCGAAGGTACTTGGTCTCGATAGACCCTCTTTGGGTACACGGATTATCGTCAATTTTCCCGGCAGGTCTGGAGAGTGCTGCTGGAGCTGTTGAGTTGCCACGCGGCGGGGAGCAACCCGGTCAGCACCGCCTCGACCTCTGACTCCTCGGACCCCAATAGCTGTTACAAGTCCGTGGACACCCCAGCCGGGCCACGACTGGTCATCTCCGTCAGCAAAACGTACATCCGCCTGAAGGAGCTGATCCTGGAGAAGAAGCACCTCGAGAAGGAGATGAATCGCATGAAGCAGCTCAACACCCACTTGGAGAGCAAATTGGGCGAACAGGTAACGCGGATGGTTTTTCGATTTCGTATCGTTGGTCGTCGGAAGAGTTACATTGGACCGTGTTGTTCAGGAAAAGAGGCTGTCGACGGTATCCGACGAGTTGAGCAAGACCTGGAACATCGTCGGACGCATGCAAGCGCAGCACCAGCAGCTGCACACCCACGAGAAGATCCTGCGGTACGAGTTGCAGCAAAAGCGGAAGATGCTGCAAGAGCTGAAGCAGGAGTTGGAGTACTGCCGCGAAAAGTGGGAATCCGCACGGCAGAAGAACACCAACACCGAGCTAGAATGGAGGAGCTTGAGACGAGAATTCGCCGCAAGAAAAGCCTTGACGTCCAGTAACGATTCCTTCAACAATTGTAGGTGAGCCGGAGTGAGTCCTTGCGCGTAGGCAGGGGGAAAGTGGGCGGTTACATCCCTACTCCGTGCGCCGATGTAGCAGTGGAGGGGATCGGAACGCCCCCATCCCTGCTCCGGGCGCTGATACGGTAGCGGACGAGATTGGAACGCCCCTATCTCCACCTCGGGCGTGTCTATCCCCTCCAATTGTACTTTCCCGCTAAGAATCGGGGGGTTTTGTACATTTTATGGCATCATCGAAGATCGTTGCATCAAAATTTGGGGAATTGATCGTTTTTGGTGGTTTTGATACGAGATAACGAATTTTCTTTTAAATTTTCTTGATAAAACTACAATTGATTGATGATCGTAGCGGTGAAAGCGGCTTCAGTGACGAGCGCGGCGATGATTCCGACGAGGAAAACGAGTCGATCGAGGAACGCGTGAGACCAGGCTTGCGTAGGAAGACACGGAAGGTTAGAGAGATATATGTGAATGTGTTACGTGACGAATGTAAGTGTTCTACTAAAAATTGACTTGTCTCAAGACTAAAAAGACACTGTTACAGTCAAGTCCACGCGCTCCCACACCAGACACTGAATCCGAACAGCCAACTGACACTGAACTATCCGAATCAAAGAACTCTCATTCTAATGCTCAGGATCAGCGTATGTCCACTCCGGATACGGAAGCGGAAATCGAGGATGTTGTCGAGACCATAGTCTCCGCTGTCGATGTAAGTCGAACGTACCCCAACCCCCGGCACCCTGCTCTAGATCGCCACCAATTGCGAGGTTTTTCTCCTTCCAGAGCGATTCTTTAGAAATCCCAGCGTCGCCAGAGAGAAATCCGCTGGATCAGGCTCTGACGAACGTCATCGAGAATCTGATCCACGAGAACCCCGTGAACCTCATTTCCACGCCACCCTCCACCTCCTCCCCGGAATCGGACGATCTTAACACAGGACCCGATGTCCAACCCACCGTCTTCTCCATAGGACCGCTCCCCGGGCCTTCGGATTCCTCTTTGCCCCTCTCCCCTGCCGTCAAATCCGTCCAGTTCAGCGATCCCCTGATCATGGGACCTTCGACCTCCACCTCGGGGTCAAGGTCACTCCCGATTTTCGGCTCCCCTTCCACTCAAGATGGAAACCAGACGGATCCCGGCACCTCCGCCCAGGATCCCGCTCAGGCCAACGGCAGGGCCAATAGGAGCCCGGAGGAGGCCCTGGCGGCCCGCGAGAGCCGGCTGAGGCGGCTGGAGGAGCAGGCGGAGTGGCTAATGAAGAAGATGAACGCTACCAGCCGCAGGGGATCCGCTCTCAGCACGAAGCTCGAGGAGCTGCATGAGGTTTACGGCGAGAGGTCGCCACCGGCGCCCCCGCCGATGCCCGACGTCTTGCCCGCGCGTAGGATCCCCACCGTTTTGCCTCAGGTTCGTGAATGATAGGGCAATGGGGCACATTTTGGGGCAGTGATTACGCATTTTTCTTTTTTTTTATTGGAAATAGGAGACGGTCGATGCTGGAGATCCCGAGGAGTCTTCGGGGTCCTGAGGGAGAGGAGGAAGGAGAATTGGGGACAGATGGAGCCACGTCTAAGTGGGAGAAGAGGAATGGCGATAGGAATGCTTTTCTAAATATTGGGGACGGGGGAAGTAAGAAGTGGGACTGGGGGGGTTTGTCCAACATGATTTTTATACGTGTGTGTATTTTTTGTACCCTATGAGGAATAAAAGGGAGAGATGTATAATATAATCGGAAAGGTGCGATTCATTTTCAAAATCACGAGTAACGGCTCTTCATTCGTTTCGTTTCTAAAAGGAAAGGAAAGTGGGCGGTTGCATCCCCACTTTGTGGGAGGGAATTGGAACGCCTTTAGTCCTACTCCGCGCGCCAATGTAGCGGTGGGAACGCCCCTATCCCTACTCCGCGCGCTGATACAGCAGTGGAGGGGATTGAAACGCCCCTACCGCTAATTGGGAGTGGGCGGGCTCGTCCAACGTGATTTTTATACGTGTGTGTATTTTTTGTATCCTGTGCGGAATAAAAAGAGAGAGATGTATAATATAATCAGGAAGGTGTGATTTATTTTCAAAATCAAAAATAACAATTCTTCATTTGTTTCATTTATAAATCGTACGTTTTTTTTCTCCTCCTCTTGCTCCTCCTTTCTTTTATTCGTATTGGAAAAAAAAAGAGAGATACTGCAAAGTCTACTGGCAAAAATACGTTCTAGGAATAACATTAAAATTAATATCGAAGATATGTATAATATTCACATTTGCGTTACGAGAGGGGGCGCTGACTTCCACATCCGCGTAAGGATAAACATTCGTAGAAAAAAAAATATAATGGCATTTCGCATAACAAACAATCGAATCTACCTCACTACGTTTCTCTACGTACTAGTCGGAAGTACGCGTGTGTGTGTGTATACATACATATACATATATATATATACGCTATCGACTACGTCGTTTTGTATCAGGGATAAGGATTTCTATAGGTATTACAAAGGACAAGAATACTATAAGTAAGTCTTTCAATACTCTGAGATAACGAGGTCTCCCTCCACTGGGGACCGAACTTCGTCCGATCGAAAAATCGTTTGTTTTTTTTTTACTATAACGACCTTTCGGGTTACGTTTTCTATCACATGAATTGGCACTCGTTACATTTTTTTCATTCATTGCATCTTTACAAGGCAACAATGGCTTACAGACGAACAAACAAACCTTAGCGTCTACTCTTACCGGCTAGATACCGCGTCGCGAGACGCCCGAAATAAGTGTATGAAAATAAATTAGCTTTTATATGTCTTAAGTGTGACTGAGGCACTTGTCTAAGGCACCGGGGTGTCCTCTGAATTCACAATCCACCGGGAAGTCATCCATGAGACCTGTTACTCCTCTCTCCTGCGTCCAGTTGTCCCTTCTCTGCGAGCTATTGCTCCAATTCGGGTCCAGTTGCTCCCCTCTGCGCGAGCGCTTGCTCCAATCAAGGTTCGGTTGCTCCTCCCCCTATGTTCAGTTGCTCCTCCTTCTCCTCTGCCCAGTTGCTCCCATCTCCTACTCCCTCCTTGCGTCTAATTGTCCACTTGCTGCGCACGGTTACTCCTTCCCATGTCCAGTTGCTCCTTCCTCTCAGTTCCAGTTGCTCCTTCCCACGCCCATTTGCTCCTTCCCACGACCTGCTCCTCCCTCCCCTTACCTTCAGCTACTCGCTCCTAAGCTCGGCTCCCTATTCCCTCCTCCTGATTTTTCACGTTACGCCGTTCTCTAACTTTTTTCAACTTTTTATCCACCCTCCTCGGAGCTGTTTCCACTTCCTGTTGTTCGATCAGTGCATCATCTGCAAAAACTTGTTCTCCTCTAGCAGCGAGCTCAGGGACGAGGTCATGTCGTTAACCACCATGTTCGCGCTGGCAGGCAACGGCTGAGGCAGGGACATGGGATGCGTCGAGCTGGAGACAGTCTCGTGCGTCTGCGCCTGCGCTGCATTGTTACCGCACCAGTTCCTGCACTGCTGCACGTACTCCAGGGTCCTGCGGTACGAGTCCTGGCGCATCTGCGGTGGTTTCACCGGAGAGCCTTGCTGCGATTGGCTGATGTCCCGGCATTGGATCTCCGGTAATATCGTGGGTGGCGTGCCACTGGTGTGCTCGGTGCCGTAGCATTGCTCGCCGCCGCCCATGAACTGTTGGGCCGCGGGCCACTGGCAGTTGCAGCCGTTGCCGTAGTGGTGGTTGCTCCTCGGCGGTTGTTGTTGTTGCTGTTGCTGCTGCTGTTGTTGTTGTTGCATCTGGCAATTGTGCGAGCACTGCTGCAAACGACAGTTGGCCCCATTGTGCTGTTGCTGGCACTGACCAGATCCCTCCGTCCCGGTCTTGCTCAGATCCGCTTGGTTCAGCCGGAGATGATGGTTCGAGCACTGTCCGTTCGGCTGACAGCCCGTGACTCCCTCCATCGGCTTCGTTTGCAAGCAATGCGGTTGGGGCGTGGACATGGGCGTCGATTGGCACTGGTTGGTCTGGGGCCTGACGCACTGCGACGGACCCATCATCGGCTGGCCACCCAGGGACGTCGGTTGCGCGCAATGCGGGGACAATTGGGGACAATTAACGGTCGTGCCGTTGCCGGCTTTCGCCTGCGAGCACTGCCGCGAAGGCCCCATTGGGCCCATATGGGTCTGCTGTTGGCACCCCGGGGCGCAGTTCACGCTGCCCGGGCAGTTGTAGTTTTGGTAGTAGTTACGGTGCAGGCAATTGTTCGCTCGCGTCATCTGCGCCGAGTTCTGCGGTAGATTCTGCGGGGGGTTGTGTGGCGCTATCGTACCGGCCGCCGGGGAAGTCATGGGTTGGTCGTTCATCTGGTGGTGGCCGTAATGCGAGCTAGGCGACATCACCTGCCCCGTGAGCGGGCTCGGAACCTGCTGCATCGGCGTTGGGTAGTTTCCTCCGGGGGTAGTGCCACCGGATTGACAGTAGTTTGCCGAAGCTGGTGTCATTCGAGAGCACTGTTGCTGCATGGGCACTGGCCCGTAAGAGGGCGAGGCATTGGGTGACTGCTGCTGCTGCTGTTGTTGCTGTTGTTGCTGCTGCTGGCGCTGTTGCTGCGGGTAGCAATTCTGCTGACCGTAGGAAGCTTGCGACTGGCGTTGGTAGTGCAGCGGGTTCGTGCAAATCGGCGATTGGCAGATCGGCAATGGACTGGCCCGATAGTTGATCTGGTTGTTATCCCCGGCGTGCACCTGAAACGGATCATCGAGGTGAAAAAATCCTGTCGCCCAATTACGCCATATATCGCGAGGGTGACGCCGTACCTGATTCAAATACTGCATCATCTCGTCAGGAATGACTAATTTATTTTCCACCATCTCGCCTTCTCCAACCTCATCGAGGATCACCTCCTGATTCGGGTGCAGTTCCGGCAACTGAGCCGATCTCGGCCTGGGCGGCATCGGTGGCGAAGTCCTCTGGGTCTGGTAGCCTCTGGCCGGTTCCGACATTCTGCGGTCACCGGAGGCTTGGGCCAGACAGTGGCCACTCGGGCCGGTCCAATCGTGGCCCGGGATTCCCTGGATGCCCTGTGGGAGCGAAACGAGCTGAGGTGAGATTCACGTCGGGACGTTTCCGCCTGGAGAAGGGTGACGGGCCATGCTTACCTGCAACGACATGTTCTGCGTCTGGACGACCAAGTTACTGGTCGAGTACGGCCCTTGCAATCCCTGAGGGTGGTTCAGTCTGCCGGAGGTCGTGCTCATCTGACTACTTCGTCGGCTGGTACCGGGACTAATGGGGTCGTAGAAGCTGCCAGGGCCGGCGGGGCCCATGCGCACGGCGCTGACGCCGCTCGCTTGGCTGCTCCGCCTGCTACCGAAGTCCGTGGACCTCATGCTGCCGTAATAAGTACTGACGGTGCTGTTGCTGTCCCTCCGCGGCTCGCTGAGCGGCTGCAGCCTCAACTGCAGGTCGGCCAGATTCGTTTGACGAGTGACGATGCTGTTGCCACCCTCCATCTTCAGGTCCGTTATCCTGCGGTTGAGGTCGCCGATGTTGCCAGCGCCTCCCTGCGAGGAGATCCTGCCACCGCGGATGCCCACCGGTAACGGGGGCATGCCCTTGGCGCTCAGCCGACCCTTCAGACGATTCCGCGACGTCGGCGGTGGCGGCTGCTGTTGCTGTTGCTGAGACTCCATCCCACCGACCTACAAGAAGGAGATCTGCTCAGACCATTCTGAATGCACGGAACCGGGAACGCGGAAGGACTGTGACTCGCGTGCCAGATCAAATTGCTCACCATGGCTCGAAGGGCGACCGGCAAATCGGCGATGTCCAGGTCGTCGGGTTCCTCGTTCCAGGGCTCCTCGGCCAGGGCCACGCTGCCGTTGTCGCCGGTGTTGGCGCCCCCGGTCAACGCGCCCATACCGGTGACGTCGTCGGTGCAGCCACCGACCAGCGGACTGCCCTGCTGTTGCATCATCATCATGCTCGGAGGGCTGTTGGCTTCGCTCTCGGACTTGACGCTGGGACTGGACAAACTGGGCGTCTTCGGGTGCAGGTCCTCGCTCCTACTGGGACTGTGTCCGCCCGTTCCGGCCTCGTCGCTACCACCGGGGTCGCTGTTGCCACCCTTGTGCTTCTTGTTGGCGTAGAACTCCGCGCCATGGACCGTTTTCACGTGTTTCCGCAGCGACGAGGGATCCGTGTAGCGCTTGGTACAGCCCGGGGCCTTGCACACGTACGGTTTCTGGAAGAAATGCAAGAGGGCAATTGTACTCGTCCGATTCAGACCGAAGTTTCGAGATCGAACGGTCGAACGGTGGCTCACCTCGTTCGAATGCGTCCGGTTCTGGTGCTTCGCCCGGTCGCTGGCGTTGCTGAAGGCCTTGCTGCAGCCAGGGTATTCACAGGTGTAAGGCTTCTCGCCGGTGTGGGACCTCAGGTGGGTTTTGAGATTCTCCAGCCTCGAGTACGCCTTGAAACAGCCCTCGAACTGCAATAGAACAACATGGTCAACGTTGGTATCCAAATCAGGGCCAAATTGGGGCATCGTCGCACACGAAAACTACGTCGGAGCTACCAACCGTGCACTTGTGAGGCTTCTCGCCGGTGTGTCGCCTCATGTGGACCACCAGCATGTACTGCGCCTTAAACGGTTTTTCCTTGCGCGAGCACTCCTCCCAGCCGCAAACGAAGCTCTTCTTGTTGGCGTGGATGTGGTCGTTGTTGATGTGCTTCACCAGGTCATCCTGCGTAGGGAACTCCAGGCCGCAATCGCGCCAGTGGCAATTGGTCTCGATGAAGTCCCCGGGTTCGTCGCGCAGATCCTCGCTGGGACTCAGGCCCTGCGGATGCGTCGTCGTCGTCGTCGTCGTCGTGGGGATGGTGGACGAGGCGGTCGTGGTAGCGGCTGAGGCCGCCGTGGTCGTCGTCGTAGCCGGTTCGCGCTTCACCTTGGCCGACTGACGCCTCGTCGAGGTGTCCGCCTCGGCCGTGACGGACCTCGTCGACGCCTCCGACGCTTTCCTGCAGGAGTCCACGCTCTGATCGCAAAAGGGGATCATTAGCATCCGATGCCGGCACATCAGCCAATCGGAGGATCGCGATTCTCTGTTACTCACTTCGCTCTTGGGCGGTTGCCCGGCGTTGTGGGCCGTCATGGCCGACTGCGCGGTGGCGTGCGGCGAGACGCCCGTTGGGTAGATTTGTGCATGTGGGTGCAGCGGCCCGTGCCCGTGCGGGTGCTGCGGTGGCGGTGGTGGCGGTGGCGGCGGTGGCGCCGGTGGTTGCAGCGGGTGGCTGTGAGGTAGTAGAGCCGCAGCGGCGGCGCTGCGGAGCAGATGGGCCTGCAGTTGCTGCAGATGCGGCGCCATGCCCGGGTGCATACCCAGCGCGGGGCTCATGGCTGAAACAACATCGCGAGGGAATTGCCTTTGAGCGCATCGTTCGGACTATTCGTAGAAGAGCGGAATCAAGACTAGATCGGTATCTATCGACTTAGCAGTCGTTGCGCGAGGCGTCGGGCTTCCGGTGGAACGCCTCGGCTTAGCTTGCATTTTAATCAGCGTGAGAGGGGGGGAAGGACGAGAAGCTGCAAGGCGGAGGAGACTTTCGGTCAATGTGTCACCCGAGAAGGACACTTTATGGCGTCCGTGGCTTTACCCCTTCCGAGTCCTCGAAGGGCACGTCCCGAGAATTTTAACGAGCGCTGCGTGATAATTGCCTCGGAACGGGAACGGGAGGAAAGCTTACCGGCCGATAGGTGTCCGTAGCTGCCACTGGCGCTGCTGCTGCGCGAGCCGTTGACGATGGAGGCCAGGCTGTTGGGGCTGAATCGAATCATGCTGTCGATGTCGAACCGATCGGAGTACGGCGAGCTGCTCAGCGCCCTCTTTCGACTGGCCCGTATGGCGGATGCTCTGGGACTGCCTAATCTCGAGGAGGCCGTAACTGTAACGAATTCGCGCGATTAACGAAAAGAGAAAAAATAAAAACATTGTAAAAAATCCGAAAAATACGAAGGACTTTTATCCCCCCTCCTCCCCACCCTTGACTCTCGTTCCTTTTTCTTATTAGTCCCCTTTCAACGGTGTATCGAAGGCTCTCTCGATTCTCTCACCATGTTTGATATCACATGCGAGATAGGCTAATGCAGGATCCTGGATCGAGTGTTCTTGCGTCCGTGTGTTCTACCGATCGTGTACAGGTATATTACCCGCGTGCGTGTGTGGGGACTGGGAGCGTTGTTTCCAGGTGGGGCGACAGGGGGAGCCCGTACTAGGCGCAATGGCAGCAGGTAGAAAAGCAATGGGTTGCGAGCCCGAGAGGCTAAAAGACGACTGAAAGGGTAAACGGGGCCTCGTTAGCCGCCACCGGTGCATAATTGAATCGACTCGGAGCGACACGACCTCATTAACACCTTAGCGCCTGCCTGCCTCTGCCTGCTTGCCTGCTTGCCTGCCTGCCTGCCTGCCCTACAGCCTCTCTCACGTTACTCCGTCCGCTTCGATTTCGTTTCTCCCGGACCGCGACCGTGGGCCCCATAGCGGGCCAGGTAGAAATAGCGAAGGCAGGACGCGGGGAGGTTGCGAAGAGCACCCGGATTGGTCGGTTTGGGGACTTGAGTGTCCAGGAAACCGACAATTCGAGGACCGAGTGCCTTGGAGGCGCCACCGTCGACATCGAAACCGCGCTGCCGCCGGTGAAACGACCCGTAGCTTCTTCGTGGCATGCGACTTGCTCGATCGGATTGGCCGATTGTACCAATTTACATGTCTCAATCCTGTGTTAGCCCGAGAGGGACTGCCGCTGTCGTGGTCTCCCTCGACGAGGGCAAGCTGAATTTCCGAGAAACCTAGCGAGTTATGGGTTCGGTGTTTGGAAAAATTCTACGATTTTGGATTCTCGTTCCTCATCTGGACCGGAATTAGTATTCGCGCGAAATTTCCATGAAATAGCACCAATTTTGCAATTTTTGGAGGTTAGGACGAGCAGTGCCGCCCTCTATGGTGGACAAGTTAAAATATTTTAGCATGGAATACCTCTTTCCGAACGGAAGGATCAAAAAGTACCAACAGTTGACCCCGAAAACGCTCGTGGACCTTCGGAAACTCTCCACTTTCGGGAAAGTCCAGGGGTTCGAAGCCCTCTAGCGGTCGACGGAGGTACTTCTTGGTCAACACCGGGCTTTGCGCCGTGAATCGACTATTCGGGCGATCTCTGACCCGCGTTCGACTAGAAAGGTCGGGAATTTGGACACGGCGGGGGACTCGACGTGGAATAATGGCCCAGTCGAGCGGAAAAGTGAGATTTTAAGAGTTTTCGGGGGAACCGATGCGATGCGGTCGGTCCCGGGGGTACACGAGTAACCTTATACCCGTTATACAAAATCAACCGAGTGGAAAGCAGAACGCAGCACGTACGGTTCTTGTTTGGTTTGAGAGTGGAGGGAAAAAAGGATGGACAAAAGAATACCTTCGTTATTACTACAACCACAACTACTTTATTTACGTGCGTTGCTGCGATCCGCACATACGTCTGAGTGTGTGAGTGTGTGTGTGTGTGGAAAAAAGAGCCGCTCGGTAAAGCTTAACAAAGTGGTTTGCATATTACGCGTCGTTGGGGCCTGCGGTCGGAGGCAAATTGCCGCTAAAACAGCCAAGCCGCAAAACCACTTCTTCTGCCGGCCTTCCAGTCCGCGGGGGAAAAAATCCCGGAAACACGGGTACTTACCTCCCGGTAGCCTCCGTGCGATTAGATAATTAGTGTAACTACACTCACCATCAATGGAGAATGGGAATTCCGACGACGCGAGGGTACTCGCCGGGCCCGCAGCGTGCAGCAGGTATTCCGGACCTAAGCCACCCAGTCCTGAAACAAAGATAAGGGGGGCGCTTGAGTGCACTTCTTCGCGAGAGCCACGGCTCCTTCCGGAAACCAAGCCAAATGCGGGCGATCGGATTCCACCGGCACGCAGACCCGGCAACCCGAGACGCCCTTGCTCCCACCGGGATGGAGGTTCTCACCGAACCAAAACGGCAATGGCTCAACCGGAGCCAGACTTGGCCCCACCAGAGCCAATCGCCTGACGCCATTTTGGAACCAGGACGCTCCTAGAGTTTTCCCTGAATCGGTTAAATGGAATTTTGCCGATTTTCGAGTCGAGGTCGACTCCAGAGTTCAAGGTCATTCAAAAAATCTCGAAATTCGCTGGATCGGATCGTTCGGGAACCAATCTTTAATCGATTGGGTCCGTATCGATCCAAGGTGACCATCGAATCCAAGGTGATCTGAAATCGGTTGAGGTCCAAGACTCCTGAACTCGTAAATCGGATTGACCTTGAGCGGTAGGATCGGTATCATGGACTATGAAAATCCTTCTAAAGGATCGGAAAATCGGCAAACTAAGAGGAAGATCGACAGACTGGAAAGAAAATCGGTAAATGAGAAAAAAAACGGTAACTGGACCAACCGTGTAACGATGCATTGGGACTGTGAGTGGAGGCCTGGAGCTGATGGTACAGATGGTCCATGTAGTTAAGTCTGTAGGCTGGATGAAGCGGCGTATGTTCGGAGAGCGGGTGACTTCTGCGCAAGAAATCGCCGCCGGAAGTGTTGTTACCGCCAGCGCCACCTCCCGGCGCACCGGTACCATTACCGGAGTTACCGGTGTTTCCTGGACTACCAGCGCCCCCTATTCCAGCGGTGCTCCCGGATAACCTGCAACAGTGGATAAAAACGAATTGAGCTTCGTTTCTCCCGAACTCTACCGAAACCCCGTCAGGCTTTAGCCAACCGGGGTCAGAATCCGGGACGTCCCGACTCAATTTCCGTGTCTCCTTCCTCCTAGCCAGCCGAAAACCTCCAGTTTGAGTACCCGCGAGCCCGAATCGGAGTTGGCCCCTGAAACGCATTGCAACCAATGTCATCCGGGGGACTTCTAAGTACGGATGCCACTAAAGACCCGGGGTTTTCGCGTAACGCGAAGTTAATGGCATGATAAATGACGTTTCCTGCCACGCGGCGGCACGTCGAGCGTGCAAGCGGGGTTCAAAGGAGGCCTGGGGCTTTTCAAGCGTTTTAGAAACGTCAGGTGTCCAAAAAGAACGAGGCAACGTTCGAACAATGTTTTCTTTGTGCCTCCGCTGGAAATGGGATGGAATTGGGAGAGGGGGCGCTGCAGTGCGCGGTACTGATGACCCATTATACGTTTCGTAGGGAAGAGAGAGAAGCCAGAGCGCGGTAATCATACTTTTGACTGATGGAGGAGCCGCTCGTCACACGTCGAGTGCACGAGAAATGGCCCATGTGGGACCATTCAGCCGCTGCGTCCTCTGGTTGTCATGATTATTATTATTATTATCATCGTCAATGTTATCATTATTACCATGAAAATTGTAAATAGCAATATTAACAGTAATATCAACAATGATGATAAAAAATAGTAACAACAATGGAGAGAGAGAGAGAAAGCACGTCAAGTTTGGAGAAAGGAATCTTTTGAAGTTCCTCGGCGTGAGAATAGAAAAGTAAACGAAGGGTGGAAGAAAAGGAAAAAAAAACAAAGAAGAAGAAGAAGTTGAAATGTTGAATGAACATGATTTTGATATTATAACCATCATTTCGTGGATTGTTTGCTTGGAAAATATTTTCTTAAGGCTATACGCACGCATTTACTTGCATATGTGCATCTCTGTATACGCACGCACACACACGCACACGCGCTGCATTCAAACGCACGTATGGAGATTCAAATGCGCGTGTAACCCATACACTCCCCTTTCCCGGGAAGGGGGGGGGATCGTTTCTCTCTCTCTTTTTTTTTTCAATGAAAAGCGTTCGACGCGTACCCACACACTGACGCGCAAGTACGTACACATGCACGCTAATGCATCGAAGAGAGGCAGGTTCGAGTTGAGAGAAGACTGTATGTGTCGCTGCTGCTGTATCAACCTCAACTCCTCCTCCTCCACCTTCTTCTCTTACACCTAATGAATAATTCACGAATTCCTGATCGGTATTTGCTCACGAATTACTTCATTAACGGCGTTACGATGGTGCGACTGCCCGTGTATGCCTTATCTATTTATATATGATTATTTATTTGTTGTCCCTCTTTTTTCCTTTGCCTTTTTTTTAGTTTTCTGATCCAGCGATATATTTATTTATATATGTAAAACTATTTAAATAATAATAATAATAATAATAATAATAATAATAATAGTAATAATAATAACAGCAATAATAATGGCAGTAATAATAATAACAGCAATAATAATAGCAGCAATAGTAATACTGCTGATTTTATAAACGTAAAAATTGAGAAAAATCAAATTTTTATCCGTAAGTACGTTCGTGACGGTCGTGAAACGGAAGAGCGTAACGTATGCGACTGAGAGGGGGAAACAGCGCTTGCGCCAAGGCTTGGTAGGGGAGCTGCCGCATGCGCGTAGGGTTGGAAGGGGAACCGGCGCATGCGCGAAGGGTTAGACGGGGACCTCGAGCGCGAGTGGTCGGGAATGAACAAAGACATATTTGCTTATTTCAATTTTATGAATTATTAGACCTCCTTTTTATTATTATTATTATTATTATTATTATCATAATCATGATCACCATGGTTCTGTAAATATATGTGCGCGTGAGTATACATATATATAATTCGTAGGTATGTTTCTGTTGGTTAACCCAAACCAAACGAAGCCAGGCCATTTCTCAATACCCAACGTCTCTGTCCGCAGGCCCGCGGAGGCGTAGGAGTGAAAACGTTGTTGCTTATAATGTTCCCTCTGTCTTTGTCAAAACACCGACGAACGGACAGTTTAAACGAACTTCAAGCAAAGTCGTTAACTCGTCACGCCGGAAACTCATGGAGTCGAAGAATGAGAAGGAGCTAAAACAGGCAGGCAGGCGGGAGGAGAGGAGACCTCGGAGACCCAGCAGATCTATCTTTAACGTTTCTTTTCCTTCATCGCTTCCGATACTTTTATGCGCGTACGTGTGCACGCGCACGGACGCAGCGAGGGACACACATACGCGCGCCCGCGGTAATTAGAAACGAAAAATGAGTTCCTCCGGTAGGCTCCGGAGACACATACGATTCTAAACGCGTACGTGAAAGTTTAGAGAATCAAGTCCCAAAGAGCGAGACAGGACGGGTGGAGGGGAGATGGGTTAAAAGGATAATTGAGATATTTACACGCCCGGTCACACGAGACGCGTCGACAGCCCCGCCGTAGGAGGAAAATCGAGACACTTATGATTTCAATTTCAAATCCGGGGTTCGCTAAAGGCGGCGACACCTCGATTTTCCTTCGACCGATTTTGGCGAGGTCGGCATTATTCCGCACACATACGCACACGCCACGCACCCCTCGGTATTGGCGTGTCGATAACGATGTCACAATTAATTTCATTTATGCGATTGCGTCTGAATCGGTACCAACAAATGCGTAGATATACGCATGAATATTGAAACCATTCGCGCGTTCGCTCGTACCTGAAATTATTTTTCCACCGTGACGTGACGAATCAGTCTACTCGATAGCCGACACCGCGTCGCAGGGACGCGGATTTGGCTGTACCAATTTGGATTTGGCTACACTAATTTTCGCACGTACTAATTTCTCGCGCGTACTAATTTCGACGTGTACTAATTTTTGGCATTTACTAATTTTGGCATTTACTAATTTTGACATTTACTAATTTTGACATTTACTAATTTTGACATTTGCTAATTTTGACATTTACTAATTTTGACATTTACTAATTTTGGCACGCACTAATTTTGGCATTTACTAATTTTGGCATTTATACAATCGATGGATCAAAGCGATACCAATTCTGACACGACCACCGTCGATAATATCAATTTTGACAGTGCAATTGCCGGTACTAATTTTTGACATCTTTGGTCGCCAATTCCATCAGTGGTCGCCGTTCGAAGCCCTCTAGCGGTCAACGGAGGTACTTCTTGGCCAACATCGGGCTTCGTGCCGTGAATCGACCATTCGGGCGACCTCTAAGCTGCCAGCCATTACTGGTACTAATTCGGGTACCGTTCGTTACCAATACCGATCGGGTACGGTCGTTTGTCGTATCAGTCTCGGTTCTTTGTATTCCCGGTACTAATTTTGGCATCGCTCCTGCCAATGCTAATTATGGTTTTCGCATCGCCGGTGCCAATTTTGTCGTCGTCATCCACGGTGCCGATTTCGACATCGGCGGTTATCGGGGCCAATTTTGGCGTCGATGCCATAATTCCACCGGCATCGGTACTAATTTTGGCACGGATACCGAGAGACGGTTGACGGTGTTCCCGACGAAACGTCGTCGGGCGGCGCAGCGCGCGGAGTAAGCGATGAAAAAGAAAAGTAGATAGGTGGTACCGCGAGTAGCGACGCGGTATTGCCACACCAACACTCGCGCGTCGGCCTCGTATGAATTCAGCAAGACGTGTTAATGCGCTTTTTGTGTTTTATACGTTTACAACGAATTTATCGTTCCACCCTCTCTTATACCACGAGCCTACCATAGCATGTGCCCGCGTAGCATGTCGCATGTGAGATTTATCGCGACTAGCGATCGTGCACTAACTTCGCACATGTATACCAACCTCGCTTCGCGCTTTACGAACTTCGTCTACTTACTCGATCCTCGATTCAAAGGAACGAGCTTCTTTTTTTGGAGGGGGGGGGGGGGGGGGCTAATGGTTATCGTTACTATTGTCCTCTTCAATTATCGTTATCGTTATCGGCACCAATTATCGTTATCGTTACCGGCACCAATTATCGTTATCGGCACCAATTATCGTTATCGTTATCGGCACCAATTATCGTTATCGGTGCCAATTATCGTTATCAGTGTTAATTGTCTCTATCGTTATCAGTGCCCATTATCGTTATCGTTATCATTGCCAATTATCGTTACCATTACTATTGCCTATATCGTTATCATTTTTCTCTCCGTTTATTATTATTATTATTATTATTATTATTATTATTATTATTATTATTATTATCAGTAATTGTGGTTATCAATATCATTATGGTTAGTAATTCGCCTTACCGTTATCGTTATCATTCTTATTAAAAAACATATGTCTGTTCCAAGTGGGACGCATTTTCTTTCCCACACCACAAATTCGTCCCCGGGAATTATACCGCTTCTCGCAGCCCTCTCTCGTCTTCGCCGTTCCTTTTTTTTCCCCCTTTTTCGCATTAACTCTTCTTCATTTTCGGGTCCTCCTCACTTGTCAGTTTTAAGCGAATCCCTCCTATATACAGTTTCGCCAAATCCTCTTAACTTTGAGCCCAATGTGCATGTAAAAGTAGAAGGAACCCTGCTTCTTACTCGTGGGCGAATTTTTTTTTTCGACTTAATGCCCTCCTCCCACTCAGTGTTGTTGTTATTATTATTATTATTATTATTATTATTATTATTATTATAGTACCAGGCAATAATAATAATAATAATAATAAAAATGACAGTAAAAAAAGTATGAGCGTCAGTTCCATAAAAGAGCCGCGGGTTCGTTTCCCGGAACGAGAGAAAGAAAAAACATGGCGACGATTCGACTAGAAAATTGACACGGATGATCCAAGGGCGATGAGGAGAGGAAGTATTGCCGCAATTACGTCCACTTTCCTGCCGGTGGAAAAATAAAGTCATTTTGGGTAGAAGGACGAGAAGGGGGGAGGAGAAGAGGAGGGGGAGGGGGAGAAGGAGAAGAAGAAAAAAAAGGGCCATCAGGAGAGAAAGAAGATCGAAAACTGCAAAGTAAAGCAAAGTAAAGCAAAGCAAAGCAAAGCGAAGCGAAGCGAAGCGAAACGAAACGAAGCCAAAGGAGGAGGAGGAGGAGGAGGGGGGGAAGAGGGCCGAGTCGAGGAGATTCGAAGCAAAGCAAAAGCTGGTTTATATAGGCATCAGGTAGAAAGGAAAGGAGAGGAGAGAAGAGCAGGTATGAATATACCTTCCTTCTACACTACGGGGCCCCGTGACTAATGACTCTATTGACGCGCAAGAACACAGCTCAAGAAAAAGATGAAAAAGTGGGCAAGCACATGCCTGCGCATGTGTACGTGGGTCTCCTTGTGTGAACGCGAGTGTGAGTCCAGCGTGGAGCGGAGGGGGGACGCAGGAGCAGGAGCGAGAGGAGAAGGAGAAGGAAAAGTGGAGGGGGGAGAAGTAAATTCGAAGGATTGGTGGGGGGAGTCCTGGGTATGGTGGTTCCTACTATCCGCATGGCACGAATCTGAGAAAAAAGAGGAGCGGAGTGGAGCGGAGCGAAGCCGAGTGGAGCTGGAGAAGGACGAGGATCGCTTAAGGGACTATTGGCGTTAGGGTTGCGCGTGTATCCCGCCCACGTAATCTTGATTGTCGACATACCATCGCGAAGTTTCACACACGCACGCTGAGATCCAACACACACACACACACATTGTTACGCACTTTATGTTCACACATATTCCATTTCTCTCAACAAACACGCTTACGCCTATTCCTTTAAACGCAATACAAATACAACCACACTAATACCCACACACGCACACATACAATTTTTGGCACTTTCTCTCTCTTTCATGTACGCATTTTCTCATTCGCACAATCACGCACGTACACACTGTTTCACACATCCACGTACACGCATACACTTTATTCCACGCTACCACACACTCACACGCACAATTTCTCGTCTCCAATTTAAACACTGGAATCACACACTTTCCCTCTTCCACACACATACACGCACGCGCGCGCTCACACGCACACACACGTGCGCGTGCGCACTATTTTTCACACAAACACTCTCTAACATAACCACACATACTGACAAGAGCGTGCGTGCACTCATATACGCAATCACACACACACCCACACACACACAGGGTAGAATCTATGATACATAGAAGAGACACGCGAAAGTAGACGTGTCGAAGTATAACCGGTCCGGTTGAGATCGGGAGATACTTTCTTTTTCGTTCCTAATACTGACACACAAACGTTGCGTTGTGCGGCCGGCCACTGTGTAGCTCGCAGGACCCTACTTCGGGCCCGGCGTGCACCTACGCCCGAAAAAGCACCGTCGGTCCTTTCCAGCGCCATTGGCAGCCCCGGTACCGGTGCCTTAACGAAAGGACAGCGCCTTTGAAACCTCATCTCGGTCCCCGGACCCGCTCGGAGGATTATTTATGGTTCCTGATAGAGACGCCGCTGGTGCTGGCTGGTATGGCTTTCCAGGCATATACGAATATGTCTATACTATACCAGAGAGTCAGCGGAGAGCCAGACCCACGCATGGAATTCCTTCTTCTATCTGTCTTCCTGTCCTTTTCTAAATATACGCCTGCGTAGAAATTTTCTATTACTTCTTTTGTCCTTTATCATTACCGCTATCATTATCACTATCATTATCACTATCATTAACATTATCGCTAACATCATCGCTAACATTATCACTATCATTATCATTATCACTATCATTATCACTATCATTATCACTATCATTATCACTATCATTATCACTATCATTATCACTATCATTATCACTATCATTATCACTATCATTATCACTATCATTATCACTATCATTATCACTATCATTATCACTATCATTATCACTATCATTATCACTATCATTATCACTATCATTATCACTATCATTATCACTATCATTATCATTACCACTATCATTATCACTATAATTAAGTATTTCACTATCACTAAAATTAGTGATCATCACAGTAGCGATAAGGACAGTTAGTGATGGTATTGACGCTGATAGAAATCCTTAATGACAGTTGCGATGCTGCTAAGGATCATCGAGGATGATGCCAAAGATCATTAGTGATGACAGTGATGATCATGCTCATTAGTGATGACAAAGGCGACGATAACAACCGTTGATGATGATAAATATGTCGCTGATGATTTTTGGTGAAGATAAGGATCGTAATTGCTCTTACTAGTGATGATAACGGTCATTAGCGATAATTCGAACGATAATGAAAATCAGTAGCGATGATGAAATTCATGATAACGATAATGTTAATGACAATTGGTTGTAATAAAAATGAGAACGGTCATTAGTGATGACAGGGACAACGATACCGATCATTAGTGACGAAAAAAATAATAACGGTGGCGATACTGATAATTAGTGATGATAAGGATAACGATAGCGGTTATTGGTGAGGATAACAATGATAATTGGAGTCAGTAGTGATGATAACAATAGTGACGGTAATAACAGAGGTTAGCGATGATAAGGACGATAGCGATAATGCTAGCGATGATTAGTGATGATGATTAGTGACGACAACGGTCATTAGCGATAAGAGGGTATAGACGATAGAGGGTCGCTGACGATTAGAACTATGACGATAATGGCGGTTAGCGATGGTACGAGTGATAACGATAATTAGTGACGCGTTGCGCCTGCATCGAAAAAAAAAAGAAAAAAAAATTAGGGTTGAGGTCGAGGGTTAAACAATAATCCCGAGCAATCGTAGAAAGGAGATGGATTCCAGGCGGATCGCGAGAGGGAGTGGATGCAAGAGAAAAAAAAAGGAGCACGAAGAAAAGTTATATTAGTACGTTGGTAGGAGGTATAATAACTTAATTATACGATGATACAAAGATTGGATAACGTTTCGGTGTTGAGAGAGGAACGTAACGCATGGGAGGTTACGAGTTTAAAAGATTCGTCTAAGGGTCGAAAGCCTGGAAGAGAAACAAGAGGAGGAGGTGGAGGAGAAGAAGGAGGAGGAGGAGGAAGGAGAAGAAGAAGAAGAAGAAGCGTGGGCGTCTTTCGGGGTTCTTTCTTTCTTGCTTCTTTTTTCCTTTCTTTTTTCAAACTTGTGTTGTAAGGGGGTAGGGCGGACAGAGCCGCATTCTCTTATTTATTACCCGGAATATTAAGTTACCCACGTTACTTCTCCAAGCGCACACAAAACCTTCTTTTCTGCACCCCCCATTTTTTTCCCCACTTTCTTTTTCGGAACTTCCCTCTCCTCTTTTCCCCTGTGGTGTATGTTTTTCCGAAGTTCGCTTTCGAACGATAACGGATAGCGATAGCTTATCACTATAGACATCAAGGTCATCGCTAATTGTCCTACTCATTAACGTAACGTCGTCACCAATTGTCCTTGTGCTTGTCATTGTCACCCTCAGTTGTCCTACTCATTTTCAGTATAGTCTGTAATATCATCACTAAATGCCCTTGTCGTCGTCAATGTCATCCCCAATTGTCCCACTCATCGTTATCGTTATCAATATCGTCACAAATTGTCCTCATTACCACCACCAATTGTCAATTGTCTTTCTTGTTATAATTAACATTGTAGTTATCGTTATCATTATCATCAATATCAACATCGACATCATCTCTAATTGTCCAACGCGTTATCAATATCATTTGTGATAACATCACTAATTGTCCTTGTGGTTGTCAATGTCATTCCCAATTGTCCCACTCATCGTTATCGTTATCAATATCATCACCAATTGTCCTCATTATCACCTCCAATTGTCAATTGTCTTTCTCGTTATAATTAATTACTCTGCTCAATATCGTTATCATTAACGATATCACCCCCAATTGTCCTCGTCGATATCGTTATTATCATCAATATCAACATCACCCCAAGTATCCTGCTCAATATCGTTATCGTCATCAACATCATCAAACATTATCCTCCTCAATATCGTTATCGTTATTAATATCATCCCAATTGACCTCGCCAGTGTCATCGTCGTCATCGATACCATGTCCCGAGGCGCTAAATAAATGACACTAACTCTTCATGATCCCAAATTGTCCTCGTCATCGTTTTTGTCTTCGTTATCGGCAAGAATGCAGTTGCCGGCGACTCCCGAGCCCCGAGAAAAACCGTAGACGTGGACCGTAGGCTGACTTTCCGTACAAAAACGCGATTCCTCCTTTCTTTCTGGCTCTCTTCAATTTGTTGTCCGACGAAAAGTCGCCGTCTTTCGCTATAAATACACGCACGTATGTGTGCACGTACAGGCATAGACGCGCGAATACTATCGTCTCGACGACTACTGTCGCCACGTGCGAAGCAGCTTGAGAAGAGCGGAGACGAACGAATATACCCATTTCCTCTTTCCCTTAGGCTCGAAAAACCCCCTCGTAATAACAAATGGCAGCTCGCGAGTCGCTGCCTCCTTCGGCCTCGCTCGAGTACCGGCTACACAAAGATACCTCTGCGTTTCACAGCTGGATCTTAAGACAAAGCCACCGGCCAAACAAACAAACAAACAAACAAACAAACAATCAAAGAAACACAAACACAAACAAACAAACAGACTCTCGAGTCAACGATTCCGAGGAGTATCGGCTCCGCGGGGCCAATATTTGCGGAGTCGCTCCGCTCGGTTGCACGACAATCGCCCCGGCGGCCTATGGGGTCCCTTGCCAGGCAGCCACGGTCCGACACCTTCCCGAGCGAGTCCTTTGTTTCCGCGAGCCTTCAACCCCTTCTGGGCCCGTTAGCGACGCCATCGAGCGCAATTGGGACGCGAGCGATTGACGCGGAAAAAATGGAGTCATCCGATCGTGGCCTAATCGTTCGGACGCTCCTCCCCGCGCCCCTTTGTTCAATTACCCTGGAGATCGAATAGCAACCCTTGACTGGCAGCCGAGACAAAGGGCCGATTGTTTCCGTCGGCCAAAAGGGTTGAAGAGGTGCAACAATCGCGCTGGAAAGCACCTCTCGGCGAGCGACCTCGGATCCGCCATTCTTCCACGAGAAAGGATTCACTGGCTCGTGAAGAGACGTTAATCGACCGCAATTATGAATAGACGTAATCGGAGTGTCCTCCCCTTCCCCGCGCGGATTTCTACGGTTGCAACCACGTTGCGTGATTTATTTGTTTGTTTGTTTATTCATTCGTTCATTCATTTGCGTTACTCGTTCCGGAAGAACCGGCGGAACGGTCGGCTCCCCCCCCCCGCTCCGATCCTTTCTTTCCGGTGGCTCCAGTTAGCGCACGACGATCGACGAACGGCGTGTGCCCCGCGTGCGTATGCAAACATGTGCCGTTTTACGCGCGTCGACGAAAGACCGTTTGTTCGTCAAACGATCGAAAACGATCGCTGGCGATCGACAGGCCCCTTGCGATTTGACCGATCAAAGTGACGTCACGTCCAGGACCCCGGAAATCAGCGATACTCGATCGAGAACGATGACCACCAGGGCCCTGGACCGGGCCCAGACGCTGCGCTCCCGGGGGCCAGCCGGGCCACGGCTTTTCTTTGACCCCTTCGCGCTGGGACTGAAAAAATTCCTCCTCCGGATTTCTCCGCGTCTCCGTCCACGCGTATAGGAGTATCAACATTCGTTGTTTTATTGAAGCTGAACGAAAAGTTGGTCACCTTGGCGAGATAACTTGATCTGCCTCCACTTAACGCTTTAGTTAACGCACCGTACCGGCCGTACAAAATACAGCCGGACCTATCGTACGCTTTTAGGTGGGTATGTGTATATTAAAATCCCGTATGGGATTTCACACCAGCCGGGGTAGTCCACGGTGTCGTGTATTTTACGCGCAAATGTAAGGACAGAAGTAAAGTAAGGTAAAGTAAAGATTTCTGCCAAGGGTCCGGTATTGTAGACACTGTTATGTACAGTCCAGTTTGTCTCGAAGCAGAAGAAAGGCTGCAACTATATTTAAAACTAATATAGAGCATGTGGTTGTAGGGAGCAGAGGAGACGCGATGCTAAATACCAACACCCGCATCCACGCACAGACACACACACACATACACATACCCACACATACGCACGTATTACTTTTCTGTCGAGACAGAAACGTATTTCCAGTGAAGCGAAGCAACTGCTGACAAGATTATGGCTTATGACGGCACTTCTTCACTCCGTCGGTTGTTTTAGCGCATACTTTACGGCCGAATTATTATAAGAAAGCCCTTAAACCGCCGAAATAAGACTCGTCCGATATGCGTTTTCCCGAATTCATAATTGTATCGTCCGAGATTGTCACCCAAACTTTTAAAAAAAGAAGGAAAATCGCTCAAGTATCAAGTGCCCATTTTCACAACGGCGCCTAGTAGGGGCTCAACTTTGGGGCCTTGTATCTCCGGAACCGCGCTTGATAGCCAATCGGGGTTTGCGCCATTCGATTCCTCGGGAAAAGTTCCTTCAGGAACGATAAACCTTCAAGGATTTGCTTCACCCGGTTCCGAATTACTGGAAGGACCATAAAAAATTTCACTCAGCGGGGTCCTGTCCGACGTCTAACCTCGTATCTTCCGAACCGTTTTAGATATCCAATCGAGGTTTGTTCCATTCGATTCCTCGGGAAAAGTTCCTTCAGGATCGATAAACCTTCGAGAATTTGCTTCATCTCGGCCCGAGTTACTGGAAGGACCATAAAAAAAATTGTGCCTCAACGCGGTCCTACGCGACCATCGGCCTTATAGCAAACCTTGGCCCGGGGTTTTTAGTGAATCTCGACCTGGATACTGAAACTGGTCAGCGTGAGGAGGTAAAATCACGTTGGCGCGTGTAAACAAAGTGGCCGTTGAGCGAAATAGAGACATCATAGGATGAATCGTTAAAACATGTAGATGTATACTTAATTCCCCCGGTCTCTCTCTCTCTCTCTTTCTCCTCCTTTCTCAGATTCTCTTTAATACTATCGACCGAACGTCCCCGGAGGCGAGGAAACCACTTGCGTATTGGTATATACACACGACACAGGTACGCGTATAACTCAATCGAAGCGACTCTCCGTTACGTCCGAGAGATGCATGGATATATCCACTACGACCACTTATACCGATTCTTCTAATACCGGTACCACGCTTGTCGCAGCTACACCCAGACTCCAATCAGAAGGGCGCAAGTGCGCGATGTACACGTGCTTCGCCTTCGCTAATTACTCGCGCGATAGATCGGCGCATCCCCCGTCGCGCAGCCACTCGGCCGTTAGATGGCGCTGACTCGGTCCCTCGGTTCGAATCCCGGTTGGAATTCGGTGGGACCCGGGGCGAGCGGTAATTGGTCGCGGGAATGCCGTGTATCCGGTGCAATGGAGCGGCTCGACGTGAGAATTTTGTAAAATCGGTATGAGAAATTTATGTCAACGACTCAACTGGATCTTTTTATTTGCGTCCGTCCTTAAGAGATCGTGTGCAGCGTGTGTATGCATTTATATACATTGATAGGAGCATGAATTGCCGTGTTATGCGTCATTATCGGACAACGAACGCAATGAAATGAGAAAGGGAGAGACGGAGAACTGGTTCTCTCCGTACTGTATCTTACGTCCGCGCGTATTTTACCCGCCTGGGTTCTATCTCCTCTCGTATGCTACTCATAAGTGGTTCCTCCATTATTGTATTATACACACAGCGACCCGTATAACGAGCGCTGGAACACTCGCCCGTACAAATATTTGCTCTCCGTGCCGCCGAAACGCCAGTTCATCTCTTAATCGAGCCAGTCAATAATTAGGCGGCACAGCCAGCTCGGCGAGTAGGCTTCCTGCAACGAACCGTCGGAATTCCGATTGTTCTTTTCTACGTTATTCGGAATTTATGACACCTACGTGTCTCCCTCGGTGCTGTAGCCCTGAACTCTATACCTGAACCCGAACCTTCGGCTTAAGCCGCATGGCCATGCATCTTCCTCCTTTAAATCTCTGTAGCTCCGAAGCAAAAGCAAAGCCTCCGACTGAATCTCGAACCAGGGGGGATAACCCCAATATATCTCGGCATTACGACAGCAACCAACGGTCAGCTGTTGCTCTCCGTGACGTCCAAGCGCCGATCATCCTCGTCGTTTTCATCATCATTATCTCATCATTGTCCTCCGTGTCCTGTTTCTCATCATTACCTTCCCCCATAATCTTCTCTCGCCCTAAATTTTACTTCTTTAGGTTATGGTCGTCACAACTTTATCCACGTCCGCTACGACTCGAGGTGCATCAATTGTGTCCCGCTTTGGACGCGTACAAATCCTTCAGTGCATCATCGGCGACTCTACCGGTAGAATCACCAATCGCGGGTTATCGTCATCGTTGTCCACGATTGTGCGTCATCTTGTCCCTTGGTTTCTACAAAATTCCTCGTTAACCCGTTCAGGACCAATCGCACGCCGTGTCCGTAATGACCAAGCATCTAACGAAATCTTGATTCTCGAGGAGAACCGTCTTTTGAAGGAATCCCGGGCTCGAATGGGTTAATCAACACCTGACCCTTCGTTCCACTGCTTTTCACTCTCTTGTCCTCATCATTATGTCCACCATCGACATCCTACTGCTTGCCCTTATCCTCCTTTTCTTTCTCCTCGTCCTATTCAGGACCTGTGCCTCCTTCTCCTCACTCTGAGGACCTGTCCCTCCCCCTCCTCACCCTAACGACCTGTCCTTTTCCTCAGCCGCATCTTCAACATCGTCATCAGCATCATTATCGTCATTATCATCATTGCCACCATCATTATCATCAACATGCTATTACTTGTCCTCGTTGTCCACACGCTCACCTTCATCTACATCCACATTGACCTCCCGCTCATCTTCGTCCACACTCTCGGTCTCCTCCACTTCCTCTTTGTCACCTACTTCCTCTAATCAATATTGTCCTTGTCCCTCCTACCGCGTTTTCCTCTACTTTATCAACATCCTCCTCCTCCTCCTCCTCTTCCTCCCCCTCCACCACCATCCCACTTCCCATTACCTCCCTCCTTCGCCATCGTCCAATAAAAGAAGAGCATAAAATGGCGGTATAACTACCTAAGACAGAAGACGTCACGTGGGTAAACACGTTGATATACGAAACGTCTTCATCGGAGGCCGTTAAACTGGACGGGGCAATCGGTACTAACAACAGTGACGGCAGCAGCAGCAGCAACAGGCTTTCTCACAACTCACGTCCGAGCAATCAGAGTATGATTGGTCCGATGCACTGCAGCAGCAGCATGCACGCTTTCGCACTAACCACTTGATCGGGCCGCTCGTCCGGTGGTAACATCGGCGATGAACGTGGACAAACCCGAACGCGAGGTGTCTCTGTCGCGGTGGCCTAGGAATGGGCCAATTTTTAACCGGACGCACCACGCGTCAAAGCACTCGGGCCTTCTCACTCAACAACAACAACAACAACAACAGCAACAGCAACAACATAAACATTAACAGCAAGAACAGCAACAACAACAACAACAACAACAACGGGACAGAGAGACAATAGCGAAAGCCGAAATAATGCGTTGTGTTGGCTGGAAGCGCGTCGGAAGACAACTGAAGCGGTAGGACCACCCAGTCGGCCGTTCGGTCGGTTGGTCGGTCGGTCGGTTGGTCGATCGGTCGGTCGGTCGAGGGCCCCTGCCTCTACGGATGGATACAGTTCTCCGGCTGTATGCTATGGTATAGAACGTCGTCGTCTCCCACTACTTGTGTTCTCGAACGGCTCTCTACCTACCCGAGCAGCAGGAATACGCAGTGTATTCCCGCTGATTGAGTCTGGAGCTCTAGCAGGTGCCTCAATGTCTTATTCCCCATCGTGATGGAAGATTGCTTTGCCGAAGAAACAAAGACGAAAGGAAGGAAGGAAGGATGTAAGAAATACGGATTCGAGATATCGTTGCCGCGATTTCTCCGTTCGAGCGAGAAAGGACGAGGTCGGGAGGCTATTAGCGATGAGCCATCGATATCTCGATCGATTGAGATTGTGGATGTCGATTAATCGAAACTCGAGGCCTCGATGTCTCGATTAATTGAATTTTTGAGCATCCACTTCGAAGCGCCAATCGATCTGCAATAGCTCGGAAGCATCAACGTTTCGATCGATCGATCGATCGATCGATCGGTCGGTCGAGAGGTTCCAGACGAACGGTTCGCTTTTAATACAGACGTTTTCCGAGAGGCAGAGAGCAGGGGGGAGTTTTTGCACGATGAAATCGCCGGAGAATCCAAACAATCGATGGGATGGCGAGGGTTTTGGCCGCGCGTGTGTGCGTCCGTGGGTACCTGTACGTACACGAGGCGGAGGAAAAAAGGAGACGCGTGGTGGTATAGGTCGACTTATAGGTTGCTTGAAATAATGGGGAAGGGATATGCCTTCAAACTGAGTGAGAGATTTAAGAGTAAAAGAGGCAGATAGGTGGGTACGGACGCGGCAGAGAGGGATAATTGAGTTATTACTGCAATTGTAGACCACCTTGGAGGCAGCGAGAGAGGAGCGTAACAGGTTCTCAAAATCGCATTCTCATATCTGGACGTACCTTGTATACACACACGCGGGCTCTTTAGTGACGACATAATCATTCCGTCCTCCCCGAAAACTCACAATTCCCCTTTTTTTCCCTTCCTTTCCCCCTTTTCGTCCTCGTCCGCCCTCTCTCTTTTCTCTTTCGAATTTCCGCACGATCCGACGCTCGAGCTGTAATTTCGTTCGTGACGAAAGTGCAACGGAAGAGCGTCACGGGAGTGACGAGGAAGCGCAAAATCGAGGGGGGATGGGCCGCCATCCAAGCCTTCGCGCGTGCGCAGCCTTTCCCCCTTCTCCTCGATACCTCCGTTACTCGCTTCCGTTGCACTTTCGTCACGAACGAAATTACAATGAATCCTTGAAAACCGCCATTATCGTTTTTCTGGCAGTTTCTCGCGACTAGCGCCATTGTCTTTATTTTGAGTTCCCGGAATCCAGAGACACGCGGGACTTCGGTGCCTTCGCGCGTGGATGTTCAAAAAGAATTTCAGGCATTAGAGAACAAACCGAAAGACAGGGTTGTACGGCGGATAAGAACGCAGAGGGGAATAAAGGGCCGTTTGGTCGCCGGAGATGTATAATAAAAAAAGATTAGGCGAGAGAGTGGTATAGACGTACATACAAAAGCAGGGGGAAGAACGCACACGTGCACACATACGCATTCATAGGGATACACACGAGAAGGACTAGTAAGTTACACCTTCTGCTCTTATCTGTAAAGATCGCTCGGGTACTCGCGGATATAACCAAGGCAACATCTTTGAATAACTTTACTACCGGTTTCTTCTACTTCTTCTTCTTGCCTCACGCCAGCCAGCCAGCCAGCCAGCCAGCCAGCCAGCCAACCGACCGACCGACCGACCACTAAACTTTCGGATAACACCGTATAGCCTCCTACGCTTCGCCTATACAACGAACCCTACCTGCCTGCCAGCCTGCTTGGCTTGGCCTGGCCTGGCCTGGCCTGCCTTACTTCTCCTCTTTCTTCTCTTTAGTACCCACTTAAATCGCTTACTTAACTTTGCAAATTGTACAATTCAGTATTGTTGCTTATCCGGAGCAACAATGCTGCCACCATAACCTATACGGCAAAACGATCCAGCTTCGCCTTTTTTTCTCTCGCCTCGACCCAACGCGTATACCTCCGATCTGGTCCGCGCAACAAAGGGACTGACTGGGTATCGGTGCCTCGATCTTCGATGAATCGAGTCCTCGATGCCTCGAAATTCGATCAATCGAACATTTCATGTCCCAAAATTCGACTAATCGTAACTACGATGCCTCGTAATTCGATCAATCGAAATTTCGAGTGCCTCGAAAATCGATCCATCGAAATTTCGACTCCTCGAATTTCGATCGATCGATGCCTCGAACTCGGGTGCATGGAATTTCTGTCGACGGGTTTATCGGTTCCTCGAACTTCGATCAATCGGGACATACATAACCGGGTATTAATACGTAACCGAGAGGAAGAGAGGGACGAGAGGATCGGCGTGTGCATGCCATATACGCCGGAGACATATGTACATACCAAAAAGCAGTTGATTAGACCGACGTGGAGCGGCCGACTGATTTCGAAATGACGATCGGAAGCAATTCTCGGAACAATTGTATCGGGAGATGAAGACTCGAAGCCGATCGGGGTAAAAAAGATATAACTCGTTCGAGGATTATACTTGTATACAAAGGGAGCCCAAGAAACGCGGACTAACGCAAGAAGAGTGGAGTCGAGTCGAAGGAACGCACGCGCTGAGACGCGACAACCTCATTTGTGCTCGACGGCTTCTTACGACCGGGAGACAAGGGATGAAGAAAACAAAGAAGAGGAGAGAGCCGGAGGAGAAGGAGGATTCTTGTTCCTCTCGTGAGGCCGCCGCAGAATCGGAAGGGCCGGTCTCCCGTCCTCCGGCAACGTGCAACCTGCGCCCTCCTGGCTCTCGAGGCCTTATATGTACATACGTGCAATACAATGCGATCCGATGCGATACAATATACGAATGTTACCGCCGCGGGTAGGACAGACGCGTAGCTAAGGTCTAGCGTTCGCTCAAGGAACGGCTGGCGTACACGGTACACTCGCACTCGCGCTGAGAGAAAGCGAAATGGTACGAACGCTGTACCATCTAACAGGTACGGCAGAGGCAGGCAGGACCAATCAAGAGCAACCGTGTGTACACTGTACGTACAGCTTCCACTCGTGCACCGTACAACCGTGCTGACGTGATTACAACCGTAGCGCGTGACCAGACTTTTACTCTCCCGCGAATAATGCTGCATCTATCGTACATTCCTCGTCGATCGTTTCAATCAGCAGGACAAAGGGTACTTGGCTGAGAAATACGACGTACGCTCAGTCTTTTCCCTCTCTCTCTCTCTCCCTGCCTCCCTGTGTCTCCGTTTTTCTGCTCGACATCTTTCTCAACGTTGCCCGGACCTGGATGTGATCTTCAACTGGACCTGGTTCACGACTTCAATGTGGACCACGACCCGAGACTAGACCAAGACCGTAACCATGACCTGGGTCTGGACCGCTATCTGGACTACGATCTGGACCACAATCTGAACCAAAATCGGGACCATAATCTGGACCATAATCTGGACCATAATCTGGACCATAATCTGGACCATAATCTGGACCACATTGTGGACTACAATCTGGACCACGACCTGAGCCTAGATCAAGACCATAACTATGTCCTGATTCTGGACCATAAAGTGAACCACGACTTGAGCCTAAGTCAGGACCATTAACAAGACCTAGACCCTGACCATAACCACGACCTGGGCCTAGACCTTGACCATAACCATGATCTAGGTCAAGACTTTGACCATCATCGAGACCTAGTACTAGGCCATAACCTTGGACCACGATTTGGGCCTGGACCGCGACAACCTGGAGTTGGACCGTAACGTGGACCACGACCTACAGCACGTCCTGGACTTGGCCGGCGACCACAATTTCGGCCTGGGCCATCATCTTACCCACGACCGCAGTTTGGGCCTGGACCAAGATCCTGAAATCGGAACTTTTCGCCAAGATCCGGACGTGACCTTGAATTGCCAGTTAGAGCTCGACAACAAATTCGACAGCAACCTTTGACCCCGGACTTGAACCTGGATCCAGGCTGGTCGTAGGTTGGTACGTATAAGGAAGAGCCGCTGGAAGAGGAAGAGGAGGCTGACCGGGATAATAGCGATGATTGGGTTGTAACGCAAGCCACAAACCCGAGTTATTACCGATCGTTGGAAGGAACCCTGACCGAACGTAGCGTCGTAAACGCCCGGCACCGAACCCACCCCGGAGGCGTGATATTCACGCATACCGAGGATACCGGCGCAACATGCTGGCATGATGTTACAACGATTTTACGACGCTCCGAGGATCCTCGTAAAAACACGCTGTAACGCACAAAGGCTGCGTTATGTACAAGAGAGAGAGAGAGAGCCGCAAGGGCGCGAGTCCGGGGCCAGGATCGGGCCAAAAAATTAAAAGGCCAAAGCGAAACCGTCGCAGGTTCTACCAAACCTGGTAATTTCTACTACACCCACGGCCTGGCAGGCTCGACCGTTGTCCCTCCCGAGCGGCCAAAGTTTGACGGGTCTATTCGCTCGGCTCTCTACCTACTTCCCTTTGACTCGAGACGACGGAGTGAATAGAATTACACGAGGACGTGTGCGTAAGTGTTTAATATATATGTATATGTATACAGCGAGAGCGGCGGTGGTGAACGAAATAGCAACCAATCAGGCGCCAATTGTCTTTCGGATGCTACCGACTTAACGGCTTAACGCAACACACAATCTTCGTTTCGTTTGGACCCCGTCTCATCTTCGCATGCTGTTCCTCGCACAGACCCGCACACACATGTGCCTACTTTCAACGAAGAAGACTTGGCAACACCGGGTTGCTTGCATCGGTTGGACAGAGAGGAACGGTGGAATCGAGTATCCTGGAGTGAGAAAGGAACATGAAAAAGAAGAAGAAGCAGCGGAGGGAGAGGGAGAAGACGAAAGAGAATGCAAGCGCTTCCCTAACACCGTCCTTTGTCTTTTTTAAAACTAATCGCATCGAATCTCTTCATTTCTCAGGAACCCCCTTATCAGGGACCGCAGAAATGCTGGGATTCTAACGTTTTCGATTATTCAGGCGCAAGAAGCCGAAATTCTTCGCCAGGGATTGGGTTCTCCGTCTTCGCTTGAGTTGTAGAGGGCAGCAGTGTCGTGGTTTATTGAGCGCCCTAACCTCTTTCTCCACCTGAGTCGTAGAGGGCAGCATCGTCTCGCCTTGGAACGGACGTATACCACCCAACCAATGGAAAACCTAACCTTTTTCGTCACCCGAATCGTAGAGGGCAGCACCAACGATGCCGTAACTACCAAGAACCTAACCTCAAACCTACGAAAAGGCGTCAACCTAACCTCAACCCGAGTTGTGGAGGGCAGCGGTGTCTAACCCAACCCAAGTTATGGAGATCATGCGCGTCCGATCTGAATGCGCTCTAACCTCAACTCTCACTTGAGTTGTAGAGGGCGGCAGCGTCGGGCGCATGCGCAGTTCGGACGAATTTCACCGTCACCTGTTTCGCATTGCCGCCGCGGTGGAAAGAACGTGGCTTTTCGCCATAAACGCCAGATACGGCCCTGCGACTGAGAAAAGCAACTCGTGATGTTCCGTGGAGTGAACCCCCCCGAGGGAGAGAGTCGAAGTTACGTTGTGAGCGAAAGAGAGAGGGAGAGAGCCAGAGAAGAGGCAACCTTAGCGAGTAAGCGAGCGAGCGAGCGAGCAAGTAAGCAGGCAGGCAAGCAGGCAGGCAGGCAGAGCAACGGAGCAGCTTGGGTCCACGATGATCTATGGCTCTATCGCGTTCGGAGTCTCAGATCACAATCATAATCCTCCACCTATATATATGTATATATATATACATATATACAATGCCTCCTCCTTCTTCTTCTTCTTCTGCTTCATCCTTCGTAAACTTTTCTTCTTTCTTAGCAGGTGCTCTCCGCTTCTCTCTCACCATAATAATTGTATCCAACGGGTGTTTCCCTTACGTATGCCCACACGTGTATGTGTACCGCGTACATGCGCGCATATGTACGTTCGTATAAATTACGACCCACCATTTTTGGGTACCGAACAGAACTTTCCGTGGGACTTATCGACGTGACTACTCGTGCCTACTCCGGACCCTCTCCCATAGGATCCGCTTTTCGGAGGCAGAAAACTCAATCCGTGCCCGTTAGTGATGCTACTGTTACCACTATTGGTGCCGCCATTGCTGCTACAATTGAGCCCACTGTTACCACTATTATTAGTGCTGCCCCTATTGTGGTTGTTATTATTATGACCATTGCTATTGCCACTATTGCTGTTAATATTACTATTACTATTATTACTATTATTACTATTATTATTACTATTATTACTATTACTATTATTATTATTATTATTATTATTATTATTATTATTATTATTATTATTATTATTATTATTATTATTATTATCATTATTGCTCACGCCCATACTACTAGTGCTGTTACGGCTACTATTACGACCATTACTAGTGCTGCCATTGCCACCGCCATTGCTATTAGTGCTGTCATTGCAATTACTATTAGTACTGCCGCTGCCACTGCCATTGCGATTGGCGCTGTCATTGCGATTACTGCTGTATCAGCGCTGTCATTACCATCGCGGTTACCATTAGTGCTGTCATTACCACTGCGATTGCCATTATTGCCGGCATTAGTATTAGTGCTGTGATTGCTGTTAATGCTGCCATTGTCATTGCGTTTACCATTGGTGCTGCCATTACCCGTGGCGCTGTCATTGACATTGCCATTAGTGCCGCTACCGCTACACGCTTGGTGCCATTATCGTCATCGTTACCAACGCTACCGTTAGTGCCGCTGCGGTCACACCATTAGTGCCGGGCGTACCGTAGGTAGCGGCGGTGGCTAAGAGGAGTCGAGGGGCGAGAATAAAAAAGGCGTAAGACCCGTATCGGGGCCCCACGGGACGTCGGGACGTCGCGGTCGTCCTAAAGGGGGTGTGGAATCGCCGGTGTATACAAGCGCGGCCGATAATGAGATTACACACGCATCTCGTGTACACGCATACCAGCGCAGAGGGAGAGAGTGAAAGAAAAGAGAGACATTATATGGGAGGAGCCGAAGATGGGGATCTACGGTGCGAGTAGCAAGTGGTTGTTATATGTATATACACAAATATCTATACATATATATGTAAATATGTGTGTATATGCGTGCACTTGTGTATGTGTATTGTTCATTCCCGGTGATTTCCAGTGCGCACGGGAGGAAACGCGGGTACCCACGGCACACGTGTACGCGGACGTATGTTTAAGGAGATTAAATAGTCGGAGGTGACGAGTGTCTGGTAGCCAGGAAATATTCCCCCCTTCTTGAGAAAACAAGGCCCCGGCCGTGCACATAGCAGACACACACACACACATACGTACATACACACGCACGCACGCACACGCACATTCGTACCCGCTCGCGCGTGTAAGCGTATATGCAGGCATCAAGCCGGTACACGTCGGACAGGGCAGCAAGAGATCGGCTACAGCTCAATCACTCTTCTTCTCCTCCTCCTCCTCCTTCTCCTCCTGCTCTTCCTCCTCTTTCTTCCTTCTCTGCTGCTTCGTCTCCTGACTTCTTCTCCTGACTTCACCTCCTCTTATATTGCATCGTCGTTGTCGTCGTTGCTGTCTCTTGGTCCTCTTCCCTCTGCCCTCCTGGCTCCTCCGCTTCTTTGTATGTGTGTATATTCGTCCTTTACCAATGCTCCTCCGATAGATTCATGGAACGACAGCTCCCTCTTCCCTCGGAACCTTCCTTTTATCGCGCATCCTGATCTTGGCTTCACGTGGCGTGCCCTAATGACGTCCAGAACCAAAGGACCCTTACCTCCACTGCTGTTGTTGTCTCTCTATACCGGCCACAACGGCTGATATGGTAGTAATAGTGGCAGAAGTTACAGTGGTAGTGGTAGTAGTGGCAGAAGCGGTAGTGGTAGTAATAGTAGTATTAGTGCTGGTAGTGGTAGTAATAGTAGTATTAGTGCTGGTAGTGGTAGTAATAGTAGTATTAGTGCTGGTAGTGGTAGTAATAGTAGTATTAGTGCTGGTAGTGGTAGTAATAGTAGTATTAGTGCTGGTAGTGGTAGTAATAGTAGTATTAGTGCTGGTAGTGGCAGCACTAATAGTGGTGGCAGGGTTATCAATAATGTCACCCGCAGCGTTAATGGCAATAATAGCGTCAGCACTATTGATAATAGTAGCATTAGCAGCACTAATAATAATAGTAATAATAACAGCACCCGCAGCACTAATAATAGTAGCGCCAGTATCAATAATAGTAGCAGTTGCACTATCAATAGCAACAGCGACACTAACGACGGTGGTAGTACCAATACTGCGGCACTAAAAATAGCGTCAGCAGCGCCACAAACAACGGTAGCGGTACTAATATCGCGGCACAAAAATTAGCATGCGCAGCGCCACTAACGACCCTAGCGGTACCAATTGTAGCACTAAAAAATAGCGTCAGCGGCGCCACCATAGGGCAGTAGCGAGACCAATCGCAGCACCAATAGTAGCACCAGCGCCACTAATTGACGCATCAGCAGGTGCGCCCACCCCAAGTAGTCCCGATTCCCCCGTGACCAGAGATTCGAACCTGGTACCTGATACCTCCGAGCCCAACAACCAGACGTGGAACGGATTGGAGCGCTTTGTCCCCGAAAGAGACCCAGTTGAGTGCCACTGAGTATAATTATGACATCTAATTAGGTTTTTAGCGGTTGGCGGCTGGTTGGGCCTGCGGCAGCAGCAGCAGTGGCAGCAGCGGCAGTAACAGCAGCAGCAGCAGCAGCAACAGCAGCCTTATCCAGCCCGAGTCAAGGTCTTTTTTCTTGCCAGCCTCTGCTATACTGCCATTCCGCAATTAAGTGGAGGCTCGCAACTCTAACGAGCGCTGGGCTCCTTGACGATTCCGTCATCGGCGGAATGAGGAGGCCTAGGATGACACCCGGGTCTCTGGGGACCCGAGGAGAGAGAAAGAGGGAGAGAGTGAGACAGAAATGGTGCAATTCCAGGCCGGATCGCACAATTCCCTTTTGCAGCCTCCTCCTCATCCTCCTCCTCCTCCTCCTCCAGATACTGCTGATGCTCTCGCTCGCCAGTCTTTTTTCGTACCCTTCTCCGTCTTTTACAACGTGTAGCACGTACAAAAGAGGAACTATGTACGCACACACAAGAGTGTAGGTATCAAGGAACGAGCGAGTCGTGAGTACAACATCATCAGAGGCGGGCTGGTTGCTCGCTCGCTCGGTTGGCTGGGCTGGTTGCTTTGCTTTGCTTTGCTTTCCTTTGCTTTGCTCGTTCGCCCGAGTTGGTGGGTTCCTTCTTAGTCCGTTCGTATAATAAAGACGCGTTCTGGCCGCTACCCCGAGAAGAGACCCTTCCTTTCCTTTCCCTGCCCGCCCCTCGCCTTTTTTTTCTCCCTCGCTCGATGCCGTCCCTGTCGCTCCCGCGAGACCCTTCGTGTCGTTTCCACTCTTTCTCTCTTTCCCTTCGGCCTGCCTCTCCACCGAGAGCGCGGGCATCCGAGGTATTTTTGAACCGGTCCACGACGGGAGGCTCGCAGGGACGCACTCGGTTTTCTAACCCTCCCGAAAGTCACCCAAAATGCGACCGCAAGGCTGCTTAGGCCCGTTGAGCTCGGGAGTCACCGGGATTCGAACCCGCGACCCAAGCGAGCGAGTGGAGGTGGGTGCGTAAGGATTGATCAAATGGATACCTCTGGAGGTGGGGAACACCCCCACTTCGAAGTCGAAATCAAAATGGCCGAATTTTGGAAACGCCGAGCACTCATAGGACGCTCGCGTTCCATTTTTTTTAGAAGAATCGGCTTATCCTTTTTGGGCCCAAAACCTCTGATAGGTGGTACTCGGGGTCCCCGATATGCCCCAATTTTTAGTTGTGCCAAAATGCCACCGGAAGTGTCTCAAAAAAATGACCATATTTTGTACAAAAATGGACAAACTCGATTGACTCGTATTAGTTGCGGTGACTCGACATTTTTTTTCGGTATCGTCTCCTTGTTATTTCGAATTCAAAAAATTCTGGTATATAGTACTAGAAATTCCCTAAATTCCCCTATTTTTATTTTCCCCAGAATCCAACCAGAACTGTGGGAAAAAAATTACCAAAGATTGGGCGCCCCGGACGTGTAGGATTCCGCGGACTTTAGAGACCCCGTTTGATTAACAAACGAGGAAAAATCTTCAACACGCGGGTACCCTCTTTGGAAGAACCACGGGCGCGGCGAAATGAAGTAGTCCCGGCATCCGTGTGTGTACGTGTAAACGTGTGGAAGGCATTAAACGTACGGCGCGAAGTCGGTGGATATCTGGATCCGGTGCCATTAGCTGCTGCTCTCGACTCTCGATGCGCATGGACGGCAATAAAAGCATAACACAAAAATCCAAAGCCGACCATAAAGTCGTAAGATTCCTTGTTATACTCATGCAAGTCCCCGCTTCGCTCCTTCCTCTCCTGGCTGCTCCAAGTGGACAACAACATTACGGCAGCAGGAGCAGGAACAGCTCTTTTCCGAGACACCGTCCTCGCAGGTATCACACGAACACGTTGGAGTCTCGTAAAAAGGCCGAATCACGGTAGTGTCCGGGAAGTTGGCATTTTTGCATCCATGCCCCTTCACTCCCCTGTGGTCTTCTCTATTTATAATAGCCCTCCTGCGAAATGGCACGAATGCACCGAAAGGTCCATAGCGTATACAGGAAGAGAGACTGCGAGATATGTATTTACTGCGCGATGGCTCCAGCCCAAGAGTGTGGAGCGTGTGATTACTCGGGGTGGGAGTGGTAGAGCTTGCCCTCGGGCCAAGCATCTGGCCGTAATTACTAAATTATCCTTTAACTTCGGGCAGGTCCGTTCCCTGGACGACGCTGCACCGCGATCTTATCCCGAGTTTGCTCTCGCCAGCAGTTGACCCCCTTACCGGTTGGTTCGGAAGCTTTCCTTATCCACGATCGGTAAGGATCGGCCAGGAATCGAAATTTGGCGACGAGCATTCGATAGCTTATCGAAAACCAAACATTTTTTGTCCAGAAACTTTTTTTCTAGCTCGTGTAGTTTCGGAGATATTCGAGGTTGAAGATTTGCAAAGGTTAGTTCCTTGATCCGTTCACTAGAGGCGCTACTCTGAGATTCCACCTTTAATCGTTTCTATCTCGTCTGTTACTGGTTTTAGAAAAAAATAGCAAGGAAGAGAACAGTTTCAAAAAGACACATTCTATCGGAATTTGTTATCAGGGGAAAAAAATTAGTGATAAGAAATTTTACTCGACGGTAAAAGACAGTTCACGAAATTCCAAGTATTTTTTGTCCAGGAATTTTTTTTCTATCACCGATAGATCCCGAGATATTCGAAACGAAAAATTGTCTTCTGTTGTTTCACCCGTGTCTCCACTAGAGGCGCTAGGCTGGAATTCCACCTTTAAACGCTCGTATCTCCCCACCGCTTGCGTTCGGCAAAAAATGACAAAGAATAAAAAAGTTTTAGAATCCTGAACTCTACGAGATTCTCGGGTTGGTTTTCAATTCGGACGAGATACAAAATTTTTCTTCGCGCCATTCCACCGGTAATCGAATGCTCGGTCCACTAATTCGACGGGAAAGAAAAGAAAAAGCATCGGCGCAAAAATAATGACGCGAGCGGAGAAGCATGAAATCGGCGAGGGAATAACAAGAGCCGAGTAGTAAGAGGAACAACCTCGTGGAGGCAAATAATTATGATCACGCGTTGACAGCCCGCGGTGAGTTCAGTTGTTCCCATCATCCGCCTACTCCGTTGCATAAAACATTATGGCTGCCATCATTTAAAGGCTGAATCCTTTCCCGATGGGTGCTTTCAGTGCCTCTACGGGGTGTCCTGGAAATCGTGATCGCTCTTAGCGGCTGGAAAAAAAACCAACAAGAGAAGAAAGGGCGCATGCGTGGTAGATCCAAATTTCTTCCTCTCTCCACCCTAGCCTATACGCAGTAGATCCAAATTTTACCCCTTCCTCCCGGAATCCATGCGCAGTAGATCCAAATTCCTTCCTCCCCTCCTCCCATTCGATGCGCGATAGATCCTAATCCTGTTTCCCCCCCTTTGAGCCTCCCCACTCCAGTCCATGCGCAGTAAATCGAAATCCCACCCCACCCTCGCAGTTTCCAACGTTGATCTATGCGCCGTAGATCCATATCATCCCCACTCCGGGCCGTGCGCGGTAGATCCAAATCCGTGCCTCCCTCCCTCCCTCCCTCTGCCAGTTTCTGTTCAATGCGCGGTAGATCTTCCACCTTGTCTCCTTCTCTCTCTTCGCTTTTGTTCAACCGAGAGACGCAGCATTTTCTTCTCGCAGCATCCCGATGCACGTACACATCTCTTGATATTTACATTGTGCGAGGGATCTAAGGAGCACGCTGGTACAATGGCGGATGCTGCGGCTCTTCAATTCATGCACGGCATTGTTGCGGAGGAAGATAAAAAGATGATGCATCGTGGGTTCAAGTCCGGATATACATACAACTCAATCGCCGGTCACGATCGTAAAGGTATCCTTCATGGCGGACCGGCGCTGCCGGGGGAATAAAAATCCTCGAGCAATGGTTTCCCGCGAAACACGTGGGATTTGCATTCACCTACGGCAGAAACGGCTGACTGTTGTTGCTGCCGCGCACCCTGCTGGGAGGTGAATGTATCAGTCCTTTATCTGCGCGACTTTGATCGGTATACGTTTCTCCGAGGATCTACTGCGCATTGGTAATGGGTGGGGGTAGTTCAGATGCGCAGTAGATCGAAATGGGTGCTATCTGTCAGAAATGGGTTGGTTTTCGATGCGCAGTAGATCTATGCGACTATCAAGTATAGAAAGCCGCTATTTTGAGATGCGCAGTAGATCTCTCCGACTACCAAGCATAGAAAGAGGCCATTTCGAGATGCGCAGTAGATCAAAATGGTGGGCTCGTGTAAAAAAATGATGCGTAGAAGCTTCAAACGTGCGCCAGAGTGCATAAAAGAAGTCGCGAGGACTGCAGACACCGAGGAATTTCTCCGTGGAAGAAAGTCACGACGTAGTAGAGGAAGATGAGTTATTTAAATTTATTAATTGAAACGATACCAATGAACTACTCATGCGTTTTAACAACAGTGCCCACCATTGAATTCCCCCGACAACCAAAGTGCAGTTGATATGCAACCGTACTCGAGTTAATTATATCACGCCAATTGAACTCAAATTCTTCAGTCCTCGATCCTCGCCCGGTCCAAGGAACCTCGGCTTTTCGGATAAATTGACGGAATTCGATACTAATGAGCGTTTATTACGTCGGACGGTCCCTGGAAATTTTCGGCTCGTCACATGCAAGGGCCATGTGTATACACATGCTCGTGTGCATGCGGGTACGGCCGTGTGCGTGCATAGGCCGGAGGAAATCTCTCGAAAGCCAGATAGGATCACGGCTTCTGCACCATTTCCCTGGAATTCGTGACTACGAAGGGAAAGTTCTCTGCTTCTGGCTGGCTCTGAAAACCTTCCGAGGAGGTATTCAAGAGGGATGTCCTCTATTATAAGGGTAAACCGGAAGTGCCCCCTCGGCGCAATCTGGTTAACAGGCTGAAAGGAGAGGTCCCCTTTTTGTCGAGTCCTCTCGCTTACGGTCTTCCAAAATTTTCCCCGTCAATCGGGAGACGAATACACGTGTTTTCTGCCGCCTCTCTCCTCAACGCTACGGGCGGGTATATACGTCCATGCTCGAAACACGAATATTTCGAATTTTAACGATGAAAATTCGTTCCCTGAATAAAATTGGTAGAATTCGAAGGTTAAAAAATGGAGTAGGGGTCCTAGGAGGCGGGGGGGGGGGGGGGGGGGGGCAATTTATGGAAATCGGTATCAAAGAAGCCTTTGTGTCTTCGGTTTCGTTTTCTCTGCCTTAATGAAGATCAAAGGCACCGGTCGATAGACACGTTATGTTTATATTTACATCTGCGATCCGTCGTTATCTCAACGCTGATAATGCCGGTAACACTCGTAGCCGGTGTGTACAATTCCGTCCGCTTATCAGCCAGTGGAAGACTAAACGAAACCCGATGCAAGTGGAATTCCTCCGAGTCGAGGCGGTTTCGAGCGGATCCGAATCCGAAGCCGCTCGCTATAGGGCCGGTGATCATATAAAATCGAGAATTTCCGGTACAAGCTTGGATTTTTCCGCAATCGAAGCATCTCGACGTAAGGCCGCTCGCTATAGGGCCGGTGGCCGGTAGAAACGGTAGGGTTCCACGGGAGCCGAGCAGAAGCGAGATAAAGAGTATCAATATTTGTCGTAAATCCCGGCTGTTTGAAAAATGAGTTAAAGTAAACGTCAGAGGAAATAATCCTTCGTTTGCACGAAACAAGTTTGCTCTCTCATTTAAGAAGCTGTAAGTAAGCAAGCAAGCGAGGGAACGTAAGATGGGTTCGGTCCACGTGGCATTGTGTTTCTTTGACCAACACACACACACACACGCACGCTCGCACGCACATGAACACAGATACAAGCCGTCACCTTTTCAACCCAAACTCAACAACATCGTTTCCACCAAAAAAAGGAGAAAAGAGGAGAGGAAAGGAAAGGAACGTCTCTCCATAAAAACATTAAACGTCAAATAATTAATGATACGTCCGACAACATAATTAGCCAGGGAATTCCAAGTCCTCCTCAATTCTTATCGAACTTTACACCGGTCGCAGTGGCGCAACTTTTTCCCTCCCTGGGTCGATCTTGCTACGGCCCGAGCCGATATTGTACCGGGCCGTCCAGAACCGGGATAACAATTTTGGGCCGTGGCCATACCGACGTTGGGACCTGGGCCGAAATGGCCCGCTAATGGACGCGATCGAGGGGCCTTTTCATCGCGTGGCCCGTTAATCTCGCGATTGTTGGATTAGTACCGGGCCGTCCCTTTGAACCTGGGCCGTTTATCGATTACTAAGACTTCTTCTTCGAAGAAAGGGAATTTTTACCGCATGGCCTTGTAACCTCTGGGCCGTTTGCTCGATACTGAACCGCTTGGCATTCCTGGGCCGTTTGCTCGATACTGAGCCGTTTAGCATTCCTGGGCCGTTTTGCCGAATTTTACCCGGCCCAGGGGATGAACCTCATCACGGGAGGCGATAAATTGACATCGGAGTCTATAATACACATACACACACATATATATGTTTGTGAAATAAAAAGAGACTGAAACGGCACACCCCTCAAAGAAAGGGGGGGGGGGGGATTTTACTATCGCGCATCGTATCGCGCTGCAATGCGATATCGCGTGTCACCCGGACACGCATTGAAGCCGCGAGCGTTATGAATGCGTGGAATTTATCAATGGCCATGCGGCCCGCCGATGATAAATTGCCCGCACGGATCGTATCGCGGCTTTACACCCTTCCCCCGATGACGTATGAAGTTACGAATGCCCCTTTTTTTTTCACCAGCGGAGGGCCGCGATGAGCGTATTCAAAAACGGCCCGATTTCAATCTAGTTTCTACCCTCTTGTCGCGAAGATCCTCGAAGGAATACCCTGTGCCCTGTCCGATTTTAAAAAACGGCCCAGGATTCTTTCATGGTCTAATTCCCTGGGTCGGGCCTCCTCCTTTCCGGGCCGTTTTTCCTTTTGAGGGGAAAGAGAAGATAAATCTCATCTTGAGGGAATTTTTTGCTTCTACGTTTGTTGGGGTCCCCCTCGGTCGGTTGATTACGCGTAATCGAGGCAATAGCTGCTCATCAAGCGTCTCGTTACCCTCAACAACAACAACACAACAACAACAACAACTGTAGCAGCAAGAGGAAGCAATCCCATTGCGTGCAAACTGTCCGCATCATCGAGCAGCTTCCCAACGTGCCAAGAGCTTTAATTAGCTCGATTAAGTCGTTTCCTACCCGCTGCTCCTCGGTGCCTCTTTCCGCACATATTTCAATCAACGTTTCTTCAAACCGATCCCGACTCCGGTAGGTAACGAAACGGCCCGGGTTGGAATTCCATCAAAGAGGAAATATACCCAGGCGTATGAGAACGTCGCAATGAATCGTCAGTAAAGGGCCGTTTTTGGGGTAATCCAAGCGACCTCGAGCCTTTTTGGACGATGAGCCGTTTTATCGATACCGGGCCGTTTGTTAGTGACTAGGAATTCGCGGACTTCCAATTTCG
>OX463764.1:4004467-4066771 GCA_949825005.1 Gasteruption jaculator | reverse complement strand
CTGTTTGGCAATCCCGGGCGGTTTGACAATCTCGGGCCGTTTGACAATCTAGGACCGTTTGACAATCCCGGGCCGTTGGACAATCCCGAGCCGTTTGACAATCCCGGGCCGTTTGTCAGTTATTGGGACACCAAGGGGTGGCACGGAACAAAAGATACCAGAAAAAAAGTGATACAGCACTTACGGATGGGGCGGCGGCGCGTGGAAGGCGGCGGCAGCGGCGGCTGCTGCGGCTGCGGCGGCGGCGTGGTGTTCCCAGGCGGCCGCGGCCACCGCGGCCGGGTGCGGGTGCGCGTGCGGGTGCGCCGGGGCGTGATGAGCGTGGAAGGACGGATGCGGCGGCGGCGGTCCGTGCGTCGGCGGCCCGTGCGGCCCGTGCGGGTGGAAAGCCGCGTGGAAGGCCGAGTGCGGGTGGTGCGTCGGCGGCGGCAGCAGGGAGAACGCCTCCTGGTGGTAGGCCACCTCCTTCTCCGGCATCTTGCTGGGCCAGGGGCCGCGCACTAACGACACTTGGCAGAGTACACACACAATAACAAAGCGGCGCTGCAGAAGCGGGAGCAAGAACGGATCGTCGTCCTGGTGATCGTCATCTCCTGGACTGCCCACGTTGGGCTCCGACGGCCCGGCTGCGGGCCTCCGTGCGCGAGCACGTCATCACTAACTCGTGGGGTCCCACCACCGGGTCTAATCCTTCATCGGCACTCGCAGCGGCCCGAGGGGGAGGTAGCCGGTGGCCACGGGGGTGGAAGGCCGCAAGCGCGAGTATCAGTGGGCCAACCTGGGAATGGGGATGGAAGAAGGTGGTGGTGGTGGTGGTGGTGGTTGCAGCTTATCCGCGGCACTCTCGGTAGGGTCGACGTGGGCTCGAGTGTTGACTTAGCGCTCCCAGGGTCGATTGGGTCATGTCACGCGAGGTATGTGCGCACGGTTTGGCGGGTATGGCGGTACTGAGTGCGCTCGGCGCTTTGGAAGTGGGCAGTGGGGTTTCGTGCGGCACGCCGGGGCTCTCGGTGTGTTGTGTATCGCCAGAGTGGGCGTGCGGCCGACAGAGACGGAGACGCAGACGACTCTATAGGCACGGAGGCCGGAGGAAATTCAAAATAAGAGCGAGAGAGACGGTGAGAGCGAGAAAGAGAGGAAGAGAGGGAGCGAGAGAGGTGTAGACATCGGAGAAGGAGAAGAAGGTGGAGAATGAGAATGAGGAGAATGAAGAAGACGAGGAGAAGGGCAGGAGGGTGGGGTACTTTGCGCTGGAAAGGAGGAAGGGAAGTGCCAACCAGGGAGAGTGAGAAAGAGAGAGATGGAGAGAGGGATGAAGGGGGTAAGGAAGAAAGAGAAGGATAGAGGAGCAGAGAGCAAAATGGAGAAGGAGAGCGAGAGAGAATTTGGTAATTGATTATATGTAACTGATGGCAATTATTGATTAATGATTATTCATTTGTAATTATTGATTGGCGATAAATAATTATTGATAGTGGATAATTTTTAGTGAATGTTATTGTTGTTAGATTGGAATGTAAATATTAATTTATGTTTAATTATTTTTGGTATTGTTATTATTATTGTTATTATCATTATTATTCTATTTCTCTAATTGTTATGGACACTGAAATTAACATTAATAAGCACTAATATGCATTTTGTTGATTATTAAAAAAAGGAAAGAGAGAGATAGAATAGTGATAGGGGTAGATAATTGAAAGGTACGCAATTGGTAAAGAAGAAGGAGAAAGAGAGGGAGAGTGGGGGGATAGATGAAGAAATTAAGGGAGTCAGAAAAAAAGGGAGGGAAAGAAAGAGAAAAAAAAGAAAAAGAAATGCAAGAATGCACTTGCAGTGCAGTAGTGGCAGTTTCTCAACCTCCTCTGTCTTTTCTCCTCTCCTTCCCCTTATCTCTCCCTCCCCTCTCTCCCTCCCCTACTCTCCCTCTTTCTCTCCTCTCTCTCTCTCTCCCACCCCTACTCTTCTTCTCCTCTCCCCTCCCTCTTCTTCTCTTTATCTCCTTAACCCCTTCTCCTTCTTCTTCCCCTACTTCTCTTCTCCTCTCCCCCCCCTCTCTTTCACTCTCTCCTCCATCTTCTCTCATTCCCACTTTCCTTTCCTTTCCTTTTCTTTCTTCGTCTTTTTTTATTTTCTCACTTCTTCCCTCTATCTCTATCTCTCTTTACCCTTCTCTACCAGCAGCAGAAGAAGAAGATATAAAGAGGAGAGAAGGGCATACCATCGTCATACCACACCATGCGCATACCATACCATACCATACCATACCATACCATACCATACCATACGAAGAGTACCAGAGAAGAGATGGAGTTGGACTGCTTGGAGGGCATCCGTGAGGGCGAGAGAGAGAAAGAGTGAATGACGGGGGGGGGGGGGGAGGCGAGGTGCCGTGTCAGCTCGACAACTCAACTAGCACCACACCGAGCTAACCGTCCCTGACTTCCCTCTCCCGTCCATCCCTCCTCTTTTCCCTCCTTCTTCTTTTCCTTCTCTTCTTCTTATTCTCCTTCGTCCTCTTCTTCCAATCTCGTTCCGTCCTTCTCCCGCGTCAGGTGCTTCCCTACGAGTGCGAGAGAGACGCCATTAAAGCCATGCACTCTCCGAGGGTTTACCGCGCGTCCGACAAGGATGGAGAACCAATGATGATGATAACTATATCTTCTCTCTTTTCTGAACGTATATTAATGACTTCATCCCGGAAATTTAGAAGAATGGATTTATCCGTGAATTAATTATATCAGAAAAAGTGGGAGGGGGAGGGAAGAAAAAGAAAAAGGAGAAAGGAGGAAAATTAGAAAGGGATGGAAGGAGGTATAATTAGCAAATTTTTTTGAGGGGTATGACGAAGCTCACGGGTGGTAAAAAAAATATTAAGTGCCAAAATGAGTTTTGATATTTATTATTATTATTATTATTATTGTTGTTGTTGTTGTTGTTGTTGTTGTTGTTGTTGTTGTTATTATTATTGTTCTTATTGTTATTGTTGTTATTATTATTATTATTATTATTATTATGATAGTATTGGTGAATTTCGTGTGAAATTAATAATTTTAACGTAAAATTAGTAACTTAGAATTTTAATTAGTTATTTCCAAATTTAAGAAGGATTATTTATTTTTTTATTACACTACATATATTTAGTAAATAAATTATCAAAATTAATTTTTATAATTTATAGATTCTTATTTTTTTTTTCATTCCTATAATTTTTTTTTCAGGCTTTAAAAATCTCGGTTTCGAGATTTTTCAAAATTCGTATCTTTCGAATGAAAAATTCGAGGCACTTCCGGTTGCGATTAATTTAAAGCTAGAAAACAGTAGATTGTACATTAAATTTCTCGAATTTCGAAAAATTCCCGATTTTCAAAGAAATTTAGATTTTGAATTTTTTTACTTCGAAGATCTTCCGAATTTGGTGTTTCAAAAATTCGTCTCTCCGAAACCAAAAGTCCAAGAACCTTGCACTTGGTCTCAAATTGAACCTCGAAAACTCTACTTTTTACCTAAAAATTTTCCAATTCCTCAAAAACTTCCTCTGGAAGCCACGATTTTTCAAACGAAGCTACTCGCTTCCAAAAAAAAAAGAAACCATTTTTTATTCAGTATTTCCCATTCGTGGTTAAAAAATTTCTACCGGCGGAACCAAAAATCCTAGGACCTTCCATTTGATCTTAAATTAAACCGCGAAATTTCTACTTTTTCGCCTAAAATTTTCAAATCCCTCAAGAATTTTCTCTGAAAGTCACGATTTTTCAAACGAAGCTACGTTTCCTCGCCTCCTCGAATTTCAGTTTCGGTTTCGGTCACACGCGGACACTTCCACGTCCCCTCGGCGCTGTGGGATCCAAAGAGCGACCGTTTTGCGGTCGTTCGGGGGAAGGAGCCTTGATTTTTGGAATTTCGGCCACTTCGAAGAGAGAGGATCCATCCTTCCCTCCCTCGCCTTCCCCCGGGAAAGATCAAAGCGGTCTCTCTTCGGGATTACGGGTCAGGATTATACACTTGTATGGTAAAAAGTGGAGAAATTGTGGCGAATAAGGCCCAGAAGGAGAAAGAGAAAGAGGAAGCCGAGGACGGCGGGGAATCGAAGGAGTAGCTTGTGGTACGGCACCGGGAGATGTAGTGGGGCCCACACCTGACCAACAGGTATCGGGTAGGGCCCCCATCGGAGACCCCCCATCATTGGCTCGGCCCATTCAGGCCCCACTCTTGATATCTTCATTTCTCTCCTCGCTCTGCCCGAACCGAAGGAACGGTTTTTCCACTTCTTCCACGCTGTGGATGCTGCGGCATCGGTTTCCTATGGACCAGATCTTGGCCATGAGAATTCTGATGCATTTTCCATTTTTTTATTATTTTTTTTTTCATCGGGGACTGTCGCAGCTGATTCTTGGAAACAAGAGAGAAGCCGAAATCTGCGGAAAATGGACCCAAAATGGCCCAAAATGGACCCAAAATGGCCCAAAAATGACCCAAAATGGACCCAAACTGGCCCACAATGGATCCGAAGTATCCCAAAATGGCTCAAAAAGGCCCAAAATGGACCCAAAATGGCACAAAATGGCACAAAATGGACCCAAACTGGCCCACAATGGTCCAAAATGGACCAAAATGGACCAAACCTGGGAAACACAGGAGAGAGAGAGAGAATTGTGTTTCTGCGGAGTTGCGTTTCAAAGTCTGAGAATTTGCCTGCGTTTACGCCCACTTTCAGCATCCACGTCTCTCTTTTTTTTTCTTTTTCCTTTTTTCTTTCTTCCTTTCCTTCGCCCACGTGGGTTTCGTATTTCATTTAACGACATGTGTTTGACGACTTCATTTTCCAACACCACTTGTGACAACAAGTTTCGTTCCGTTCTGTTCCGTTCCTTTCCTTTCCTCACCTCGCTCCTCCTGTCCTGTCCTGTCCTGTCCGCTCGTTTTTCGGTCCATTGTTTCCGATGTTTTATGCTTTCAGGGAATAAACGTTATCGGCCTCAGTCTCGAGCCGAAAACTCGAATCCCCTTTCTAAAGAAAAGGGTCCGAATTTTGGGTACCCTTTTCCGAAGAAAGGAACGTTTTTCTTTGGAAAATCGTAGATTAGAGAGAGCATTTTTGAGAATTCTGTAATTTTTAGGGTACAAAGTGAAGCTTCCAAGCTTCAAATTGAGCCCCAGCAGAAATTTCTACGATTTTTCATTCCGGAGATACGATTTTTTAAAACCGAGTTCGAAAAAATTAAGGTAATTCTTAAGAGTAACATTCTAAAAAAAAATCATAATTTGGAAAAAAAATTTGGAGAGATTCAAAATTTTTAGAATCAAAGGCCAAGTTTCCAAGCTTCGATTTGAGCCCAAGCGGAAATTTCTACGATTTTTCTATTTCGAGCTACGATTTTTTGAAGTTGAGTTTCAAAGAAACTGGGAAAATCCTTGAAAGGAACGAATAAAAAAAATTAAGATTTTCTAGAAAACTCAGTTCCGAAAAAAAATTTTTAAGAGATTCGAAATTTTGAGAATTGAAAGTCAAATTTTCAAGCTTCAAATTGAGCCGAAGCAGAAATTTCCACGATTTTTGAGTCCGGAAATACGAATTTTCGAAGTTGGACTTGGACAAAATCCAATCTTTTTAAAAAATAAATTCAAATTTTTTGAAATAATTTTTGAGAGACTCGAAATTTTTAGGACAGAAAGTAGAGATTCCCAGTTTTAAATCAAGCCCACGTGGAATCTCCTACGATTTTTTCTCTCGGAGATACGAATTTTTCAATTCCGTGCAACCCACGGCCTTCCAGCAAATGGCTTCCGAGAGTCACAAAATGGCGCCCGATGCCACCAATGACTCGCGGCGCGACTGATAAGCGCGCGGTGGGACCCCCCCTCCCTTCTCGCATTCCCACCCAATCTTGCTCGCTTGTGGTCAGATTGTCGCATATTAGCTCCTCAGTGCCTTCCCCCGAGAATCCCTCAGCTTCCAGCAACCCCTTTGGGTGCGCTCTCCGGGATAAGGCGCTCGAGCGAGCGCGATTGGAATCCTCTCGAAAATCGGGAGTTTCGCGTCAGGAAGCGGAGGAATCTCTCTCCGATTCGAAGCCAAGTTCCGAGAAACTCGTTTTGGAAGGTAGTAGCCCCCCGTGGCTCGGCGCTCATTAACCCACCCTCTCTTGCCTAACTAACATAAGCACATTTCGTTGGCGTGACCGAGGGCCCTCGGGCTGAAAAATCTGCTGTGTGTGCGTGTGCGCGTGTGTGCGCGTCTTCTCCTCGAGTCATCAGGTAAGAAAGAAGCCGCCTGTGCCGACACGCGGGGTGCTATTGGCCATCACTAGAGTTAGTTAGAGTCACAAAGAGCGAGAAGGATACCCGCAGAAGAAATTGGACTCAGGCCCCCATCCTTTTCGTGCCCTGCCCCCTTCAGGTCCCCTCTTCGCCGGGATCCTCATCTCATCTGGTTCTGGTCAGTGTGTCTGACGAGATAATTTGTTCCTCGTTTCCTGGGATTTTTAACAACCCGAGAGTGAGATGGAAACTCCGAGAGGGAGGGCCTACCTATGGCCCACTACATTCCCAGGAACGAGATGAGATGGGAAAGGTGTATGCTCATGCTCCGGATGCTGGCCGGTTGCCGTTGTATTGCCGGCATCGATTGGATCTGGAAACATTTTTGGCCCGCGGGCCAAGTAGGGCTATGGCCCGCTCTTATAAGAAACAGTATAGAGGCAAAAAAAAAACGAAATCCGCAAATGCTAGAGTTTATGGCCAACGTTGAAATATCGCCGGCAGCGAATGCATCGGTCGAAGCGTGGGCCCGCGGGCCAGAGAAGGCCCTTAGCCTGATATCTGAAAATCAAAACAAAATACGTTAGGGACAGAAGCCAAGGGAAGCTAAAAACGTTTGGATTTATGGTCAACCCTGAGATTTTGCCGGGAGTGAACGTATCGGTCAAAATTTGGGCCCGCGGGCCAGAGGAACGTCTCAGCTTGGCATTCGAACGACAAAAGCGGGAATCGAAGCGAAACAAAAGTGTGTTAATGCTGGGGATCCTGGTCAATGGCGATACACTGGCGATAGGTGAGCAACCCTGGCCCGCGGGCCAAAGGATCGTATCGAATTGTCACCCGAGAGTCAGAAAAAGGGTGAAGGTGGGGAGAGCAGCGATCTGTTTGAACAGTGTGAAACGCGCCTAAAGTTCGGACCGGATAAAGTTGGGCCCCGAGGGTTCTTTCCGTGTCCTCTAATCATGGCTGGTCCAGCCGCGAGCAAACAAGCGACCGAGCGAGCAGCCTCCAACAGTCTCCGGCAGGATAGAGACGTTCCGCAACCTAATTGCTGTATATATGTATACATACAGGCCGAGGCTTTGCTGTTACCTCGCTCGTCACATTTCTCTTTTCGTCTCTTCGACAAGAGGGCGAGTGCGTGTGCGTTCATGTGAGTCAGCGAGTGCGCCTGTATGGGTACACACGGATCCGTGCGAGAAGTGCGTACGGATGCCGAGGGAAGAGAGGCGCATTTTTCAGCGGCCCACGAAAGATGCTTTCCCTCGATTGGGCATCGGGTTCGACGAGAAAAATTAAGTGTTTCTGTGGAAACACAAAGGAGGGCCCTCCTCTCGCACTGAGACTAATTGCAGGCAGCTCGGAGAATACGGCCGTGGCTTGTGGAACGAATCGGCCCCTTTCTCAAATTTGCTTTAGACATCATCGAGTTTACGCACGTGAAATATTAATTTGGACGCACGGGATCATTGCTTTCTCGTCTTTCTAGGAGCTCTCGGGCCCCAGGGTTGCCCGACTCTCGAGTGTTCCGGGCATACCCCATCTTCCTCGATGAACATTTTCGGCTCTATCTCGAAAACGCGAGGGTTTTCGAAAAAATTACTGGAGTACCTTTTTGCAGAGAATTCTGGTGCGCATCGAAAAGGTCCTATGAAGATTTTCACTAGAACCGATAATTTCCGAGATACGGGAGCTCCAAAAAACACCTAAACTTGGCAGCCAATGCTAGGGTCAACTTTGACCGCGGGGAATCTCCTAAAATTCGCGTTTTATCGAAAAATCGGTAAAGTCCTTTTTTGTGGAGCGCCTTGAGCTCTAGAAGAAAGGTCCTATACCATTTTCTCGAAAAACTGCAACATTTTGCGCTATCTTACGGGAAACCGAATTTCAAGGTCACCCTAAGGCTCCCGGCGTTCGCCAAGGCTTCTAATCCTTAATTAAACAACCATAAGGGTATTAAAGCATAGCCCCTGGCTTCTCGAAGCGTTAATTGAAAAGCAATAAAAGGTCAACGCTAATAAAGCATCCGGGCAAGTAAATGAGTCGTCAGAGGGAATGTGACAAAGCAAAATGTACACAAACCAAAGCACGGCGATGCTTAAGCGTGACTCTAACATCATAATTCGCAAGATCCAACGTGCCTTGACGTTACGGTGGATTACAGCATGGGAACACAAACGATAAAGTCTGATGCTGCTGATGATGATGATGATGATGTTGTCGCTCGGTTGCCGTCGAAATGTAAGCGCGCGCTTACCGAAGAACGAAGGACGGAAGAAAGGAAGAGAATACGGCGTAGAATTTCTCAGCCAAGCCGTGGATGGAGCTGAAGAAGCTGAAAAAGCGTTGGATGTACCTACAAAGAATCAATTCGACTTTTTCTCGAGCCACGTAACTCCAGGTAGAACAAACATGGAACAAAAGAGCTCCGGTGACTTGCAAATCCAAGTTCAGTCTTCATACCAACCTCTTGCTCCTTCGACTCGGTCTTTCTCCCTGCAAGATCGTTTCTTTCCTTCGTCTTAGAACCGCAGGATTCCGTGAAATATCGAGATTTATCGAACGTCCAAACTCTGCCAGGAGCCGTCCAATATATGCCGAAAATGCTGGAAGTCATATTTGGCATTGCCAAACGGAAGGATATCTCGAAAACGAGAGGTCTTTTCGAAAAAGTCCATAGGACCTTTTTTGTAGAGCCGAAGGAGATCTAAAAAAAAGTACTGTTACGAATTTTCGATAAATCGCCACCTATCGACCTTTTTTAGCATCCGACGTAATCTCTGTGGAAAAATATACGGTCCACGTGATATCTCGAAAACGAGAGGTCATTTCGAAAAAGTCCATAGGACCTTTTTTGTAGAGCCCAAGGAGATCCAAAAAAAAGTACTCTTGTGATTTTTCGATAAATCGCCACTTATCGATATTTTTTATCATTCAGCGTTATCTCGATAGAAAAATATATGGTCCACGAGATATTTCGAAAACGAGAAGTCCTATCGAAAAACTCCATAGGATCTTTTTCGTAGAGCCGATTGAGATCCAAAAAAAAGTACTCTTGCGATTTTTTGAAAAACCACAATTTATTAACATTTTGCCCGGGTCAAGCTGGAAAACGACGAATCTCTCGTTGGAGTCGAGCTCCTTGGGCACGAAAACATTGGAAACGTTGAGGTTCCACTGAAAAACAGTTACTCCGTTCTGGGTGAAACGGAGTGTGAATTTCAGTATGGTGTTCGAGCAAGAGAAGGCATTCGCTAATTCGTGGAGGCTTTATCTTAGGATCTCGTTTGGGAGCAGGCTACTAACTCTCGACACCTCTGGAACTTACACTCGAAAGCGGAGATATATATTCCCCGGGGTCCACGACTCACGTACAAACGCACACGGCCACGGATTCTCACGACTACCTATACTCTCGAGCTCTCCTCGGGATACCGCGCGAGATGCCGGGTCCAGATAAAGACCGGGCCCTCTACCTACAGCATTTTTTGTCCCGGCTGCTGAGCCGAAAGCCAGAAAGCTGGAAACCCACCGAAAAGCGAGTGTCGTCCGTCAGGTAACGTTGTAATTCATCGGTTTTTCGTGACGATCCTCTTTCACGTCTCCTCTTTCTCCCGGAAACAAATGGGACGGTAAATCTTCGGGCCCGAAAGCCATTATAAGTTTATTACCTACTTTCCATGACGCGCGACACTTCTCATGCCAACAAGAAGGGGCCAGAAACATGGAAATTACACCGTTGGCTTTATAATCCTTGTCCACCTTAATCACGATAAAATCTGACACCGGCGGTTTCGTCATCAGTTTTTAACGACACGGCTCATTTTCGTCTCTTCTTCGTTCTCCGTCTCTCTCTTTCTAGAAATTTGTTACTCCTGCTTCTCCGAACTTCTGGAATTCCAGCATCCAAGCGATTGTTCGAACTCCACCCATGTTACATCATGTGTCCGCGAGCTTCTCCATTCTTTCGGGCCCCGAGAAGGTTAGGAGGTCCGTAAGTTTTAATCATTTATCAAGTGGGGCTCCTGAGCTTCAAATTCACGCAAACCCCAACCCCGTAGGATTTTCCCCGTCTGAGTTATTAACACCCAAAGTTGCTTTATGGTCAACGCTGTAATTTGGCCCACGGTGAATATATCGGTCGAAATTCGGGCCCGGGGGCCAGGGGGGCTCGCACACGTGTCATTTGAAAAAACAAACAACGACTGGATCGTGGAGAAGCGGCAGGAAAGCTACAGATGCTCCGTGTCATGGTCAACGCTGTTATACCACCGGTAGCGAATGTATCGGTCAAAACTTGGGCCCGCGGGCCAAAGAAGGTTGTTGGCCAGTCGTTTGATTAACCCAGCGCGGTAGGGCACCAGAAGTTTGCGAGCGGGCCCAAAAATTTGAATTTTGGTACTCGAGTGCCGGAATTCGGGCCCCAATTTTGGGACGGATTTTTTTTGAGGGCCTGAAATTTACAGGATATTGAGGGGAGATGCTGGGTTTTGAAATTCCGCAAACCGCGATCTCGTAGGATTTCTTCCGCGCCCCCTATAAATTCCCAAAGCCGCTGCCCAAAAGCCAACTTTCTCAAGGCCCAGAAAACCGAGCTGCCGGTGGTATGAATTACGGGTCCGAAGTACACGAATATCCGAATACGGTACATTTACCTTTGAGAAAAGTGCATTTCTCTGAAGATGCGAGAAAAAATGTCTTTTGTAGAGGTCCGTGAAAGCAATAGATCACGTGGCATAAACGAGCAGGTTTTACTTTTTGTATCGAGCCGTAGGGTTTCTGGCCATGCATTATATGGTCCTCGTAACGAATCGTAGCTGAAAAGAATGGTTAAAAAGGGGCAGAAGTAAAAGAGTGGAAAAAATAGGTCCTGAAAGCCAGGTAAATCCTCGGTAAACGTGAGGGATTGGTTTTGGCTAATGTTCAGCTTTATGTCCACTTATCACCTTTCAAGACATTTTATTTTCCTGCTCCTAACGTGTAATTACGGTGTCCAAATTTTCACCTCATTTTCTTCCAACTAATTGTGAACGTCAAAAATCTGGATTCCAGTCAAGGTTCCAAGTAGAATAAAATTTTTAAAAAATTGTGTAATTTACTTTATATATTTTTCTTCCAAAAAATACCAACACGCTAAAGCTATTTATCATTATTTTATAAATACGAGTCCCCAAAATCGACCCCTTTTACCCTAAGCCTAAAAAAATGTTGGAAGAAAATAGAAAAAAAATTCAATGACGACAAATTTCAGTAAGAAGTATCCAGATCGACGCGTTTTTCCACGCAGATTCCAAAAATACCCATCATCCTATGGAAATTCTCGGAAACATTCGCAAAAAACGCGAACTTCTTGAGTTCCGCCATTTTATTATCGAATCGGCCATTTTCTCGCCGTCCGCCATCTTGTCGATCGTGACAACGGGTTATGTTGAGGTTGTAAATGCACGGCCATTGCGCGAATAACGAGCGTTACGAGTGTTTTGAGGTTATGTTATGGTTTCCTTCCCTCAGGGTTGGTTCGCCTCAAAATTTCCTGTGAAATCCTTTTCACGCCGTTCGGTTCCGCGCTAATCTTCTGCCGATGAGCGAGAAAGAGAGGCCTAATATAGAGATATATATGTATCTGCACGCTTTTATGTCCAACGACCCGATCGGACGAATGTACCTGTATTCTCGGTGGCGCGAGAACCAGAGGGGCGCGGGTCCCGCATTCGGGCCCCATAGAGTCAACGCCCTTCTGAGTCCCAGCCCTTCGAGTCGTGGCCAAATAAATACAGATACGCACAATAGTCGATTTTAAGCCCCTTTGTGCCGCTGCTCCTGCTGCAGTTTCTTTTTTTCCCCATTTTATGGAATTCAAAGGAAACATGTCTTCATTATTAGTTCCTCCTTTTCTTCCCCGACCGTGGAAATATGCGTGCGAAAGCAGAGAAAAAAAGTTCCTCCACTTTACGACTGACCCGACCCTTAACCTATTGATCAATTGTGGGTTATGCGACCAAGAACAGCGCCATCTAACGGTCCCTGGGGAAACCGATACCGTCGTGGGGGCTTATTTGGGTTTTGGCTAGGGTCTCTTTGTCGCGACGACAAACGACGAAGACAAATAATTGAAAAAAGGATGGTACGACCCCAATGACCTTGAAAAAAAAAATAATTCGATTCCAGTTTCTTGGGCTGCTTGGATAATTGGCACGTTCGAAATCTGAGTACTGTGAGGTGCCAAAACAAGAAGGTCAAATATTTTTTTTAGTTCACGTCGGTGGTTTTGAAAAATGTATTTTGGTCCCAGATCCCGAACAAAAAAAATTGGTTCCAATGTTAAGACGTGACCCTTAATTTTTGGGGGGCATTTTGAATTTCTAGAAAATCAAAGTTTGGAATTTTTTTATTCTGTATCGAAGAATTTTTTAATATAAACAATTAAAAGGTAGACCCCATTTTCTAATAACGAGATATTCGAAATTTCAAAGAGGTTTTTGATAATTAGAAATTTTAGGGATTCGAAAACTGGTCAGTTTCTTTTTCTTTATTTAATATATTTATAAATAATATTTTTTTAAAATGAAAGCAGGTCTGGAATCCCATCTGACTCTTACAAAACGCAAACCGATAACATGTAATATTACCAGTTGCTATTATTGACATTTTCAGTTTTAAATACAATTAATTTTTTTTATATTACTTATATTGAAGTGTACAAATAGTTGTGAATAAACTGAAAGAACAACAAAATTGTGGTGGTTATAAAGACAGTAAGATGGCTCTAGGCGTCTGGTTGTCATGAACAATGCTTTCTTTATAAAATAACGGTTTTTTTTCAAATTGGCGGCAGTCATATTTGTAGCAAAATTATTCAGAAAGATTTTGGCAAAAACTGGAATTGTCGATGTTTGTGTTTTTGGTGAGACAGGATGGGGATGCTATTATTGACTCGGTAGAAGACAAGAGTGTCCTCTAGGAAAAGAAATGGGAAGTGTCTGCTTTCGATCCAAATAATACCATCTACCGATTATATTTAGAATGTAATCTACATTATCGGCAATCGGTACAGTACATAACATTATAAACCATAGAACATATAGATATAAGGCTCTTCAATTCTACCCTAGGTTTTTACATACCAACTCCATCTGTTGGAACACAACGATATCCTAGTTGATGCCGTTGAATCGCGAGCTTCCGATTGGTCGTTCCATCGGAAACGAACATTAGAACCCAATAAATTTGAATCTTCCCGATAAACTAACCATAAAAATACTAGAAGCACCACCGGGACGCCAAAATGGACGACCCCGAGTACCCTTCACAGCCACCGAGGGCGCCACAGGCCTCTTAATTCCTCTTATTGGCCGAATTTCGCTGAGATCCCATATGGCGGCCAAACACACACGAAATTTCGTAACTTTATTTACAAATAACTCAAAATGACATGACTCCTTGATGCCATATGCCAGATTTCTGGACTCCGCCGGTCGAACTCTATAAGATGCCACAACAAAAATCTATTAATTATCGATCCGAAAACAACAACTTACTCTAAACTGAGACCCCTACATTCCCATTTCCCACCCCACTCTGTGCCGGCGAGTCTAAGCGTTGGACTGCCACCAACCTCGCGTGAGTTAGTCCCCGAAGAAGAACAACCGGACGAAGGCCAAACCCAAGACCAACTCTCAGAGCCAGACCCGGGCCACCGCGAGATGCTGCCACGCAAGATCGCCACCAGCGGCAACCTGAGCCGGTACCTGCGGCGCGGCAGCTACAGCACCGCCGCCAAGGACAAGGCCGAGCTCGTGTTGAACCTGGAGCCGCGGTACCTGGCCCCCAGGACGCTCAAGAAACCGGCCCGCGAGCCTTTCGCCAAGAACCTCTTCCTGGGCAAGTTCGACGTCGAGTTCCTCACCTTCCTGGAGCCCCAGTCGGACGAGCGGAACAAGGAGTTCTTCGAGTGGATCAAACCCCTGCAGACCTACGTCAGGTCCATCGACTCCAAGGCCATCGACGAGACCGGCGTCATCCCCAGGGAGGTCCACGAGCAACTGCGAGACATGGGGGTCTTTCGAAGTCGCATCCCCGAGGAGTACGGCGGCCTCGACCTCCTGGAGTCGGAGTTCGCCCACCTGGTGGACACCCTGGCCTTTGCCTCCTCGCTCGCCAGCATCGCGGTCAAACAATGCGTCATCCCCGTGGACATCATCGTCGGGCACTGCTCGGTCCAGCAGAAGCTGGAGTACCTCACCAAGATCGCCTCGGGCGACCTGGTGCCCGCGGTTTGCATCACCGAGAACAGCAGCGACATCAACGTCGGCTCCGTCACCACCAAGGCTTACCTCTCGGACTGCGAAAGCTATTGGACCATCACCGGGGACAAGATCTGCGTGGAGAACTCCACGGACGCCAACCTCTTCCTGGTCATGGCCCTGGCCGTCCAGGGCAGCAAACTCTACACCAACGAGAACAGCCTCTCCGTCTTCCTGGTGGACGGCAACGCCCAGGGCATCGAGAAGACCCGCAGGAGGACCCTGGGCCAGAAGGGCCTGGGCGTCTGCGACGTGTCCTTCCGGGACGTGACGGTGCCCCGGGAGAACGTCATCGGCGAGGTCGGCACGGGTCTGGACATCCTCAAGAGCTCGTTGAAACCCGGGAAGCACTACCTGGGGGCGCAGGCCGTTGGGCTGCTCAAGAGCTTCGCCCAGCATCTCCAGGAACACGTGCTCCGGAGGAACCTCTTCGACAAGCCCATGCACGAGATGGAGTCCGTCCAGTTCGCGGTGACCGACGTGAACTGCAAGATCTACGCCATGGAGAGCGCCCTCTACTTCACCACCACCATCATGGACACCTACGAGAACCAGGACACCGAGATGGAGCGCTGCATCGTGGAGTCCTACTGCAGCAAGCAGTGCGCCGACAGCATTTACAAGGGCCTGCGCCTCATCGGCGCGCACAGCTACCTCCAGGAGTTCCCCTACGAGCGCATGTACCGCGACGCCCTGGCCCTGCCCCTCTTCGACAGCTACCACCTGAACACGGACGTGTACCTGACCATGCTGGGCCTCCAGCACGCGGGCAAGAGCCTCTACGAGGCGGTCAACCAGATTCGCAACCCCCTGCAGTTCCCCAAGCTCATGCTCCAGGGCTACTTCAGGCAGATCCTGGGCACCCAGGACAACCTGAACCTCAAGTTGGCCCACTACCTGCACCCGACCTTCCAGGAACACGCCTCCTACCTGGAGAAAACGCTCGCGTTATTGGTCAAGAGCGTGAAGCTGGTGCTGGAGAGGCACGGGGCCGAGGTGGTGCAGCAGCAGATAGACGTGAGCCGGATCGGGGACATGATCATCGAGATCTACGTGCTGACCGGCGTCCTGGCGAGGGCCTCCAGGTCCTACTGCATCGGTCTGAGGAACGCCGAGATGGAGATCAACAATTCCATTTATCTCACCATGGAGATCTTCTTTAACGTGCAGCGGTACTACGAGGACCTGGTGAACGGCAAGGCCATCAACGGGGATTGGTACAAGAAGGAGTTGACCGAGGGGATCTATAAAAGCAAGGAATTCTACGCCGAGCATCCCTTGGCGAGGAACTTTTAGAGTTAATTTGTTTGCCGGGTTGTTTAATTATTCAGAGACGAGTTGCTGAGGTTTATGTATGTATATATCTATATATATATATTATATTCTGTATAGAGTCGAAGCAGGAGTTAGTTTCTAATAAACTATTGTATAATTAAAATCACATTTCACGTTCGCCGTCTCGACCGACCCCAGGAGGAGGCTCCGATCCCAGCTGATCTCATTCATTCAAAAATTTTGTAATTAATTTCTCAAATATTTCAGGGATATTCAGAGAAATTTCAGAATTTTGTTTAAACGTTTCTCTAAAAATCTCTAAAACTTCAAATTGCAATGAAAGATACGTTTGAAGGATTTCAGAGTTTTTCTGAACATATATATAGAAATTCCAAAAAGCAATGAAATATTACTAAAATATTTTGAAGATGTTCAGAAAAATATCAGGGTTTCTCTGGTAACAAAATTTTTCTGAAAATCTCAAAAAGAAATTGTAAAATCTAAAAAGAAATTTCTGCGAAATTTCCAAATTTCTTTGTGATTTATTTCAAGAACAAAAATTTATGATTCCCAAAATATAAAAAATCCAAGAAATAGTAATTTTTCAACTCCTCGATCGCCTTTTCCATTTCTAATTTTGGAAGATTTTGGAGACGTTCGGAGAAATGTCAGAATTTTTCTGAATATATATAAAAAAAAACTCCAAATTGCTCAATGCAAATTTTTCAAAAATATTTCAAAGCCTTTCAGAGAAATTTTAGAATTTTTCTGAAATTCTAAACAAAATTCGTAATAGAAATTTCAGGGAAATTATCAAATTTTATTTCTTAACAATCTCCAAAACCAACATTTCAAATTTCCAAAAAATCTCCGAAATTTCAGAATCTTTGTCACGAATCCCCTGAGCCTACATTGATAAACAAAAAAAAAATATAAATTCCTTTTGCATTTCAAATTCCAAAAAGGGCTACCCCCGAAGGACCTCCGAAGAAACCTCCTCCGATTGGTTTCCCTTTTGCCCTCGTCGACTTTCACTGTCGACAGAATTTTCCCCAGCTGGATCGATGGACGGTAAATTTTCCTAGACGTCGTCTTCGTCGTCGTTTGTATCCTTGACTCGGAATGGAAGATTATTACAGTCTCTCTTCTTGCACCACCACGTGCTCCTCCCGGTAGGAATCGGTCTGCGACCAGCAACTGGCCAGGCAGGTGAAAATCAGTACCGTGCCGAACTCCAACTGGAACTTCCTCGAGTTCTTGTGCTGCTGCAGTTGCAGCACCAGTTTCGGAATGATCGTGGGCAACACCTGGAGCTCGAAGACCATGTCTCCGCCGCAGTGCCTGCATTTCCCAGTGCACCCGGTCATGGGGTACAGCAGCAACGCTGCGGAATCGTCTCGACAGTACCTGGGGGAAAACCAAATTTTAGTACAAGTTCCTCTCGCAGAAGATTATCTCTATTCAAGATCACTTGTGGTCACCTTAGGATCTGGCCAGGGTGCTTCTGGATCTGAGTGACGAACTCGTGAAACATCTCGTCCCCGTGCACGGGGATGCCCCGCTCGTATTTCTCGATATCGGCCGTGGTACTCCCCGAGGTCTCCAGGAACCCCCCGTTGACGCCCTCGGGGTTGTTGCGTTTGTACTCGAGGAAGAGCTCGCGCACGTGGCGCTGGCCCGCGCTCTCCTCGTACGCGTTCCTCTCGTTGGCCTCGTCCACGCTCAGGAAGAGCTCCAGGAACTGCAACTCCCGGATGGCCCTGGCATCCAGGTCCTGGATCGGCACCGGAGTCACCTCCCGCAGCAGCCCGATCAGGTCGCAGTGCGAGTGCGTGGGCGTGTCGATCCACACGACCTCGCTCTCCTCGCCCTCGATCTCCGCCGAGGCCTGGGGAGACTCCAGCCGACCCACGGCTCCGCTTACGGGAGACTCCAGGGTGTTCGGGGACCCGTTGGCGTTCGGGTCGTCGACCCTCAATTCGGAGAACTCCTCTTGCAGGTGCGAATCCTCTTCAAAATTACGGAAACCCTGGTAGGCCTGCAGGTTCTCCTCCTCTCCCGTGGAGGAAGGAGACCCCGCGTTCCCGTTTTCTCCGTCCTCCGCTCCCCAGTCCTCGGAGTCGGTCAACCAGGAGTCGAAGACCGGAGTGGTTCCAGGTTTCTGCTGGTTCCTGAGGAGCTGCTCGGACCGATCGACTCGCTTCTCCTCTAGGGACTGCACCCTCAGACAAGTCCAACTCTCGTGCTGGTTCCAGCAGTTGGGGTTGATGCAAGCGAACACGTACAGGGTACGGTGGTAGTCCGAGGACTCCAGGGGAACGTACAGTTGCAGCGCCAGCAGCTGGTGCAATCCGCACAGGCGGCATTGGGGGGGTTGCAAGGAGGAGGTCGACGAATGGCAGTCCTGGAAATTCGCTGGTTTTGAATTTGGATATATTTTGTCAACGAAATTGGGGAAAGACGTCCTGGTTGGTTTTTTTTTTCATTCAGGAAGAATATAATTTTAGTCAAGTTGAATCAATTTTGTTGGAGACATTTGTTTTTTCAACCCTTCGCACTCGAAGATTTTTTATCATTCAAATTACCAGTGACCCTAAGCAATTTCAGTGGAAATATCACATTTGTGTTCATTATTTCGTATTGTATCATTATTCATTATGGATACGAATGTTATAATACTAAAAAAAAACCAGAAAATTATGAAATTACTACATTTTGTAACCATGCAAGACCGTCTTTGTCTTTACATTATGAACTGAAAATTATTTGCATAGTCTCCATAGCGGAGCCCTGGAGTTTGAAGACAAAATGTTAAATAGCTCCGCTCGGGAGGCCTCAAGAGCAAAGGATTAATTTAGGGGTTTGGGGAAATCTTTTTTTTTATTTTGAGGGAGAAGAGGTCTTGCCCTTTTTTTTGGTCATTCAGGTAGGAAATTAATTTTAGACGGTATAAGTCTATGTTGTTGAAGAAATTGGGGAGAAAGTCCTATTTTTTATGCCTATTTTTAGTTTTCTTTTTTTTTCATTCAGGGGAATTTTATTTTAGCCAGACCAAGTCCTGGGTTTGGGCCCAAAGGACTACTGCTGCCACCTACCCTCAAATTTAAAACCAGATTATTGAAATAGAGCCTTCAATTTTAATAAGTTTCTTTATTTTCAAAAAAACAATAACAATAGCAATAATAATAGCAATAATAATACTAATAATAATAATAATAGTAATAATAATAATAATAATAATAATAAGTATACCAATGTTAATAAAAAATCCTATTAAAAAGATAAAAAACATATTTACTGCACAAATGTAACAAGCAACAAAAAATTAACTCTTCCATCAAACCAGAACCTCCCCATCCAATAATTCGCGCGCTCTGATTGGCTACTTACGGGCCTACCACCGATTTTGTTGGTAGTGAAATTCACGGAGGACCGAAACTTCTCGGTCACCGGTTCGTCCTCGTACCCCACGTAAACAGTTGGACCGTGGTTTCCGGCCGCCATATTAATTGTTTAATTATTTGTTTACTTATCAATTTGTTTACTTATTTATTTATTTATTTTGGTAGTTTTTGTTTTTCCAAAGGGAAAGTAAATATAACTACGGGACGCCAAAACACTGCGGACCCCGGTGGGTCTAAGTCCTACAAAATTCGTCCCAAAACCCCTCGGACCAATTAATGTACTCTGGAGGGAGGCCTGGAATTGGCCCGGACAGATTCACTGAATTTTGGATTTGGCCACAACTTATTAGTAGATCAATTTGCCTTCGATCACATTGTCGGGCACGATTTAGAAGAATCGGGAAGAGCGTGAAAGAAAAGTGAAAAAGGAAAACAGGGACAGGAGCAGGGACAACAAGTCAATAGTGGAACAAGCCGAGGATCCGAGAATCCAAGGGTCTGGGACTGGGACAAAAAATTGGGTTTGGGTACTCGGTTCTCGCTTCTGCTCGTACATGCAGTGGCTTATGTACTACAAATTATGGAACCCGTGCCATGAAACATGGCGAGACTGGAGAAGCAGCTATGGATGTGTGCTTATAAGCCACATGTATGAGTTACATTCAAAGCAAACACACGCAAGAGCGTGAAAATTTGAATTGATGGATCCGAATTCACACAATTCAATTTCCAAATTGTTTATAGTGGAAAAGATATAAAAAAATAAAAAATATAATAATAGGTCAAATAAACATAATATTCAACAAAACCTGACCAACAAAGTACTTCAATCAAGCAGAAAGTTACTTAACAAGGATAATACTATATTATTTATCATATGATTATTCATCCGAATTCGAATATCACCCGTGAATCTGCTTGAAGCCCCATCTATTATTTTATTGTGCAAGCTAGGACATAACATATTTTTGTATTAGAGAGTAAAGAAGTATGAGACAGATGTCTCTAGTGGCTTAGGTATTTCCCTATATCGCCAAAAATACATGTTACGTCCTGAAAAGAGTCGTGGACAAATCCTGGATGTTGTCGTCTCGATCACAAACTTGTCCACTTTTTAATATTGTTTGATTTATAGTTAGCCGTAAAATAATTCTACGTATTGAATATATAAATTCAAATACTTATGTCTATCACCTCTAAACATTATTTAATACTTCTAGGAATACAAATTCTTTATATTTAAGGATTACAAATGTCATTTTATGTATCATTTTGAATTTTCCCACGTTTACACGATTCTAGGGGAAATTTCCGCCATAGTTATAACCTACAAAATCTGAAAGTTTTGATCCGAAGTAGGACACAACATATTTACGGATTTCAACAGTGCTTCCATCTGTCGTTTGAATTCTCGTTAAAATCTATCTTACCGACAGTGATTGTATTACCTTTATCATATAATTACGCTCTAACAATTTTGAAGGGTCGGGTTCGGTATTGCTCGATACATCCCTACTCAGGCACCGCGCATGCGCAGTAGCTCTTACCGAATCCAATATTATAACGTTGGCAACTCTGCCTACGTACATACTTACTTCGGCACCTATATATACCTACGTCCGCAATGGTAAAGTTCCTATGTCGGTGGGCGAGAGAGACAGACGGCGAGAAATAAAACTAGAGGGGAGGGGGGGGGGGGATATGAAATTCCATTGCTGTCAAAAGGAGGAAAGCCTGTTTCGTGTCTTTCGTCGCTACTGCCGCCGCTTTCGCGAGGTCAAAATGACGTTGGTCCTCCGCGAGCGCATTTGACACGAGAGCACGCATAGTGGTCTGGGGACCAGAGGTGCAGGGGTCGAGTCCTAGGGGCGCGCGTGTACTTAAGGGGAGAATGTGATCGACGCGAACGTGACGACGACGACGAGCGTCGCGGTATCCGGGGCAATGCAGTTATCGGTGTTCTGATAAATCTCGACGACAGCTGCGGTGTTACTTATTATTAATTATTATTGTTGTTATTATTAATATTATTAATATTATTTTTATTATTATTATTATTATTACATCTACGACTACAACTACACTACTACTACTACTACTACTACTACTACAACACCACTACCACTACTACTACTACTACTACACCGCTACCGCTACTGTTATTGTCCTTCGGTGGTATCAAGGTTCCCGTCAGAGGGACGTCGAATACTTACTTACCAACACGCGCGGAGGAGCGATCGAGGGGACTGCCACCGCTCGGGACCGAATTCTGGGCATTCGACTTGGCCTAGGGCCCTAGGCTGTTGAAAAGGGGCGGTGGTGGCGGCGGCAGAGGAGGAAGAGGAAGAAGCGTCCGGTCCTGTCCCCGCGCCGAAATATGACAACCGGCCAGAGCGGGCACGACCACTCCGTGGCGATCCGTCAGGAGATCCAGCGTTTCGAGAGTGTCCACCCTTCCATCTACGCCATCTATGACCTGATCGATCTCATTCCGGACACGCATATCGCCAAACAGATACGCGAGCACGTTGTTGCAATAGAAGGTAGCGGAGATCGGAGAGTCAGTCCAGTATGCCTCCAGAGTAGTGGATGAGTTGATGCTTAGGGTTTCAGTGGGGATCCATGGGAATCGGTGGAAATGGCTGTGGGGTGCCATGTTTAACGGGTAGCCATATCTGGGAAATTTGGGGTTTCGATTGGATGACCCTGGGGATATTCGGGGTTTCAATGGGAGGGTCCTGGGGATATTTGGGGTTCCAATGGGAGGGTCCTAGGGATATGTGGGATTTTAATGGGGTGATATCGAGGAGATGTGGGGATTTCGATTGGTTGACCCTGGGGATATTTGAGGTTTCAATGGGACGGTCCTGGGGATATTTGAGGTTTCAATGGGATGGTCCTGGGGATATTTGAGGTTTCAATGGGATGGTCCTGGGGATATGTGGGGTTTCAATGGGGTGATATCAAGGAAATGTGGGGATTTTGATTGGTTGACCCTGGGGATATTTGCGGTGTCAATGGGATGAATCTAGGGAAATTTGGGATTTCAATTGGGTGACCCTGGAGATGTTTGGGGTTTCAATGGGGTGATCCTGGGAAAATTTGGGGTTTTGCTGGGGTGATATTGAGGAAATTTGGGATCTCAATGGGATGGTTCTGGGGATATTTGAGGTTTCAATGGGATGACCCTGGGAAAATTTGGGGTTTCAATGGGATTATCCTTGCGAAATTCGGGGTTTCAATGGAGATGACGCTGGCCAGAATGGAATTTCAATGGGAACGACTCTACTGGAAATGGGGATTCAGTGGGAAGCGATCTTACCCGAAAGGAGATTTCAATGGGGTCTGATTCTAGCCGAAATGGGTTAGTTCCAGCAAAGTTTGGGGTTTAAATGGGTCTAGCCTGCCAAAATTTAAAGTTTCCATGTATCGATTCTGGCAAATTTTAGGGGTTTTAATGGGAGACTACCTGTAAAAGCGAGGGTGTTTTAATGGAGAGGGACACTGATAAAATGTGGTTTCAATGAGGGTAATAATACTCTCAACGAAAATAAGGTTCAAATGGGAGTCACTGCTGCAAAATTGGGTTTAAATGGAGTAACCACTGTCAAATGGGATTTCAGTGAGGCAACCATTGCAAAAATAGAGTTTCAATTGCGTAATTGTTGCAGAATGGGGGTCCAGTGTGGTAATTGTATCAAAAGAGGGTTTTAATAAAGGGTAAAATTACGAAATGGGATTGTAACGTGGGTAGCAACTACGAAATGGGGTTTCGATTTGGTAATTGTTCTAAAATGGGGTTTCGATGATGCCACCACTTTAAAATAAGGTTTCGGTAGGACCACTCTCTGAAATTGGTGTTCACTGCGTATTCCCATTGAATTCCTTTTTTTTTCTCACGTTTCAGATTCTTTTGTAAATAGTCACGAGTGGACTCTGGCCAGGGATGTGCCGGAATTGCACTTGGGCATCATTGGATCCTCGGATTCCGGCAAGTCGGCTCTGGTAAGGATTTCTTTTTATTTTCTTTTCACTGTTAATTTTTTTTTTGGAAAATATCCATTAACCTATTGCATAAGTAATTGAATAAATGAATCATTCTTTATCACACCTGCGCAGGTGCACAGGTACTTAACGGGCTCCTTCATGCACGAAGAATCGCCGGAAGGTGGTCGATTCAAGAAGGAGGTGTTCATCAACGACCAGAGCTACCTGCTCCTCATTCGAGACGAAGGAGGAGTTCCAGAGGCTCAGGTGTGCACCATTTCCCATATTTCCCCATTGATTATTCGCAAATTTGGGACGATTGAGGGTTTTTGGAGAAAACCGTTGATTTTCAGGCCCTGGAATTTTTTTATTTCGAATTATTTGGAATTTTAAAAATGTTATTTTTTTTTTACTTTTTTAATTGATATTAATTGTTTGAATTGAAAAAATTTTATTTTTTTGCCTCTTTAATCTTTTTTTAATTATTTAGTGTCATTTTGAATTTTTTAATTTCGAATTGTTTCGAATTTTTTTGTTTTATTGTATTTTTTCAATTAATGTAAAATTGTTTCAACCGAAAAATTCTATTTTTTTAATTATCTCTTTCAGTCTTTTTTATTTATAAATTAATGTCATTTTGAATTTCTCCGAATTGTAGTTTTCCTCGTGGATCGACGCAGTTCTCCTGGTGTTCAGTCTCGAGAGCGAAGAGAGTTTCTCGATAGCCTGCAACTATTACAACCGAATGTGTTCCTTCAGGAACATGTCCAATGTGCCGAAGATATTGGTGGGAGTGCAAGGTGAGGCTGTCTTCGAAGGGTCCCATTGAAAGATAAAAAGAATTAAATTAATGAACGAGGACACTTTTACAATTTAAAAAAAAAAACATTTTTTTTGGAATCCAAAATTTTAGTTCCAATTCCTTTTCAGATTCAATCAACGAAAGCAATCCCCGGGTGATAAAAGACGTAAGGCCCAGGAAACTCGCTTGTGATTTACGGTGTCCGTATTACGAAACCTGTGCGATTTATGGTCTCAACGTCGAACGTGTCTTTCAGGATGGTAATTTTTTAATACATTTTTTTTGGTCACTAAATTTGAAGTAAATTAAATTAAAAATCATTTAAAAAGGGTAAATCAAAATTCAAGATATATTTGAATTTATTCACCTTCTTCTAAAATTCCGAAATATTGGGGAAAGAAAAGTATTTTTAGCAAAAAAAAAAAATAGGTTCCTAAAATTTTCTTTAACATCGATTTTCAGAATTCACCTCTAGGAAAATACTAAAAATGTAAAATACAACATGTAATTAATTTAATAATTGAAGTAGAATTAATATATTAAATTTAATTAACTTTGAAATAAATGAATTAATTTAAATAGTTTTTATAAAAAAAATTATTGTAATAAACTTAGTTTTTTTTTTAATTTTTCAGTATTCCAATTTTGATATTTAAAAAAACTTTAGGAGAAATTCATTTTTCCCTCAAAAGTCACAATTTTTACCGAAACGTTAAAGAAAAAAATTATTTTTGACCAAGGAAAAAAAATTTAAATTCCATAAAAATTCATAGAAAATCCTGTTGATGTTGAAAAGGAAGAGGAGGATCTTGAAAACTTGAGGATAAGATGGAGAAGCGATAGGGGGCGGAAGCAGGAAAACAAAAGAAACTGATAAGAAGGAAAAGAAGGAGGAGGAGGAGGGAGAGGAATAAAGATACTGATAATAATTTTAACGTTTCCTCTAGAATTCTAAAAAAGAATGAAAAAAAAAAAAAATAAAATAAAATATGGGACTTTTTTCATAGGAAGGAAAAATTAATTATTACTCAAATTAATTATTAATTCTATCATTAGTTTTTCCTTCGTTTTGAGAAATATTGATTAATTAGTATATATCGATAGTTACTAATTGATTGTTTAATCAATTATTAATTTGTTTGTTAATTTATTAAATTGCAGTTTGTCAGAAAATAATTCAGAGCATCTCCTCGAGCCAAATGCGATGCAATGGGCAGCAACAGCAGCAACAACAGCAACAGCAACACGTGGTAGAAAACGAGACGAAGTATTCGGTGCCGACGATCGGCAAGAATTTGCAACAACAGCAACAGCAACAGCAACAACAACAGCAACAGCAACAGCATCATACCAAAGAAATGGACATTGGTAGTCCTTTGAAAATCAATGTAAGGATTTTTATCCATTATTTCCGATTATTTGGTAATTAACAAATTCGAAATTTGAATTTCAAGAAACATCAAACTTTCAATTATTTGTTAATTGTTTAATTAGATCAATTTCGTATTGATATCAATTTTCTTTTGCGAATGAAAATTCTTGAGAAATAAAAATGCCTGCTAATTAATTAAGAAATTTTCCTTCGTTTTATAACAAATTTAATTATCTTATTTATTATTTTATTAATTTATTTTTTAAAATAGTTTCGAAAATTGTATTTATTGTTTTAATTTTTAGCATACTGAGAAGGAGGAGAATCTGAAATCTTTGCAAGATAATCAAAGTAGCGAGATACCGGTGGTCGCTAACGATAGTTTTCATTATATTCAAAATCAGCATGGGGAGCTAAGATCTTCTATTTTAACACCTACTACTATCAGGTATAATTAACAATTAAAAGTTCCTTAAACAATTAAAAAAAAATAAAAAGGGTAAAATATAAAAAAGGAGTAATTGTCCAGAAAAAGAAAAAAATGGTTAAAGTCGAATTAAATAGTTAATAATTAACTTTTTTGTCGTTTCAAGAAACTTTCATATATTTGTTGTTCATCCGTTTTTTGTTATTCTAGAGGAAATGTTAAAATTATCAGTACCCTTATCCCTCTCCCTCCACCCCTTTTCCTTGTTATCAGTTTCTTTGCTCTTTTTCCTGCTTCCTTCCCCTCCCACTTTTCCACCTTTTTCCAAGGTCAACATGATTTTCTAGTAATTTTCATGGAATGAAATTTCGTTTTTTAACGTATCAACAAAAGTCATGGTTTTTCGGGAAGAAAATGTTTGAAATATTCAAATTTATTATTTTTTTTTTTTTCTTAATTTGAATTATTGTAATTTCGACGAAAATTATTTGAAAATGTAGAAACGACGAATTATTAATAATTATTTCCTTTATTTCTTTGATAGAAAATTTCGACGGAAATCCAATATCTTCACGCCGATGAAAAAGGAGAAATACAACATGGGAGAAATGGGCGTGGGACGGGAGATACCGGTTAAACAGGGGTACTTATTTAAAAGAAGTAGCAAGTCTCTGAAAGAATGGAAGAAAAAATACGTTACTCTCCTCGAAGACGGCAGATTAACGTATCACTCGAGTTTACACGTTAGTACTAATTAGTAATATTTAATTATTTCAGCGTCTGGTCGAAGCAATTATTCATGATTCGAATTTCGAATTGAAATAATTGACGTAAAAAAAAAATGTAGGAAAATTCCGAGAGAATTAATTATAATTAAGAAATTTGTAAAATTAGCAATTTCTTCATTATAATTTAAAAAATTGGTAATTAGTTAATTACAAAATTGGTAATTAATTGAAAAAGAAATTAATTCATGAATTTTCGAATCACCCAAGTTTTTCGATTAATTAATTTACAAAAAATTTTTTTCAGGATTATATGAATGATACGAATGGGAAGGAGATACTTTTACAATACGTAACCGTTAAAGTGCCTGGAAAAACTCCCAAGGGTTCTAAAACGACAAATGCTCAAGGTGATACTTCGAAAACTTGATTATTCAATCATTTATTTAGTGATTTATTTATTCTATAATTTTATAGGTCACCTCAAAAAAGTTGTAAGGTACAATTTGCGAATTGTTTAAAAACCGCCGAAAATGAAGAAAAAATAAACTTATGGATTTTTTTAAACAATTTTTTTTTAAATGGGTGGATTTTAAAAAGATCCATCACATTTTTTTTTTAATTTTCGGGGGTTTTTGAACAATTTGCAATTTTTGAGGTGACCCGTTCCTTTATTTACATTCTCCTTTGTTAATTTCTTTTTTTCTTTCATCGCCTTGCAGAAGATGGTTTCGAGTTTTCCATAATTTCGCTGGAGAATAAGACGTGGCATTTCGAGGCGAACAATGCCGAGGATCGCGACAGCTGGATATCGGCTATCGAGCAGCAAATCCTCACGAGTCTGCAGAACAGCGACGGTGATAAGAAAAATGAGACTGATGCGTTCAAGATGCACTGCATCAAGAACAAGGTGTCAGGGAATGACGCCTGTGCGGACTGCGGAGCTGCCAGTAGGTTCTCCCACGAATTCGTGGAATTTTTATGAATTATGAAATTTACAGAATTTTATCAAATTTCTCTTCTTCATAATTCTTGCTACTAATATTATTATTTAACGAGGGTATTCAATTTTGTCGAATTATTATTGATGGCGAAGAAATAGAAATTTCAAATTTTTTCGTGGAATGTGAAATTCGAAGCTTGGGAATATTTTATATTTTTTCGGAATTATATATTTTTTTAAATATTATAATAATCAAACATTCCTGAAAAACATATTTCCAATATCAATATCGTCAATATAAAAATTGAAAAGTTCAATATCTAATTGCAATTTCCCGGTATCGATTGGAAATATTTTATTTTTCTTTTTATTATAAATTCTATACATATATTTTTTTTTATATAGGATACATTTTATATCTTTTCATATATTTTGAAATTTTCATATATTTTTTCACGCATGAATGGAATATTTTGGGAACTTTCAGACCCAGATTGGGCGAGTCTGAATCTCGGAGTGCTGGTGTGCATCGAATGTTCGGGTATTCACAGGAACTTGGGATCTCACATTTCGAAAGTCCGGTCCCTGGACTTGGATGACTGGTCGTAAGTTCGAGAATATTATTATTCTATTATTAAATATTATTTTTTTTTAAATTTAATATCGATATTTCATTTTTTTTTAAAATAAATTTGCCATTTATCGATCAATTCTTTTCTCGGGCTCAGAGCTGGACAACTGAGCGTGATGTTGGCCCTGGGTAACGACATAGCGAACAGTATCTGGGAATATTGTTTGAATGGCAAACAAAAACCCGCGGCTGACTCCACGAGGGAAGAGAAGGAACAATGGATCCGATGGAAATACGAGGACAAAGCCTTCTTACCACCCATCAATCCAAACATTTCCTTGGGCAAACTTTTGATAGACTCTGTCTGCCGGTTAGTTGGAATTTTCCCAATTGTGAAGCATAAAAAGGCATTTTTTGACGCTTCGTCTTTTCTTCCGCAATTTTTCTTCCAGTATTTCTACTGAATTTTTCTGGCTTCAAAAAATTTTAATAATTATCGGAAATTCAAGGAAATCACTAGAGATGTGAAAAAATGAAAAAATATCGAGACCTGAAGTAAAGTGAATTTTGTTTTCAGTGTTTCTATTGAACTTTTGGGGATTTCAATAATTACAATAATTAGGGAAAATTCGATAATTACATATTACTATTTTTCAAGTTGGAAAAAATGAGTAAATATTATATTTAAAAATTACCAAAATGGGATAAAAGTACCAATACATTGAAAACCCTAATACAAAAGTTAAAAGAAATACTAATTTTATTTTTAAAAAATTCAAACTTAAAAAAAAATACTAATTTTATTTTTAAAAAATACAAACTTGTTAAAAAAAATACTAATTTTATTTTTAAAAAATACTAATTTTATTTTTAAAAAATACTAATTTTATTTTTTAAAAAATACTAATTTTATTTTCAAAAAAATTTTCAGCGGCGATATGAGAGCGTTCACGTTATGCCTGGCGAGGTGCAGTTACGAGGACATCAACATCTCCGTGAGCGCGGATGACCTGAGAACCCCACTGCACCTGGCGTGTGCCACGGGAAACTTGGCGATGGCCCAGTTGTTGATTTGGGTAAAATCGAGCTCGAAATATATTAGCGTTTCATTTTCGATCCATTGCGTATCGAAAAATTAAGAGAAAAAAAAAGAATTATTTTTCAAAAAAGGGCAAAAAGGCTCATTTTTGGCACTTTTCTCCGATTCCAGCACAAGGCGAACCCGCAGAACCTCGACCACGAGGGCAGGACCTGCATCTCCTACGTGCGCGCACTGGAGCGCACGCTGGACAACAGCGTGGACTCGATGGAGATGCAGAAGCTGCTGCAGGTGCTGGAGCAGGCGAGCATCTCGGGCGTGACCGCGGACGAGATAGTGGAGAGCGTGGTTCAGTATTAACTATTAATTGAAATCGAATTAACGAATTAACGGATTAACGAATCAGCGGATTAATTCGCCAATTGTGTGTTATATATATACATGTTATTTTTTCATAAGAATCTTTAAATTAACTCACTCGACTCGAGGAAAAAGAAAAGAATACTTAATTTATGGTCGCTCTCTCTCAGTCGACGTCCGTTTTCGAAATTTCACTTTATTCAATTTTATTATTATCATTATTATTGTCGTTGTTACCCTCGTTATTATATATTCCTATAATTTAATAACAACAACAATTGTAATAATAATAATATTAGACAAGAATAATATTTCAAGACTCGAAAGAAAAAAGAAAATTATTTTTCGAATTTTTTTTCCAGTATTTCTATTGAACTTATTCAGATTTAAAAAATAGTGGTAATTAAGGGAAGTTCGTCACTAATTAACACTATTTTTTAAGTTGCGAAAATGTTGATAGAGGTATTGGAAAAAATTAGTAGAGTCGCGAAGAAAAATTAAAGATTTCGAGAATCTCAAGGTGAAACACCATTTTCGAAAGAAAAAAAAAATTGGTTTCACGTAAAAGAAAAAGAAGAAATATTTCGATTTCGAATTGGAATTCGAATTTGAGAGAAAGAGAGAAGTACAAAGGAAACAAAAAAAAACACTCGATTAGAAAACGCGTAGGTTTTGCATAATAATTATACATAGGAAATTTTTTCTTTGTTTTTCAATAATTTATAAAATTAGGAGAAACGTTTTTCTCGCTCTCGTTTTATTTCTCTCTTCTTTCTTTATCATCATCTTGGAAAGAAATTGACGAAAAGCTACCGCGTTTTTCTCGGGCAAGCTAAAAAAAGGGGAAAAAACGAAAGGGAAAAGAACAAAAGAGCTATATACTTTTTCTATCTCATGAAAGTCTCCATTTATTTTTTTTTTATTTTCTTCCATGGAATTCTCGAGTCTCATCCCATTATTGCGTCAACCTTTTTCTCACGAACTGCAACAGAAATTGCGAATTTTATGTGTACGAGCATCGAAAATCACAAAAATGTTATTATTTTCGCGTTAGAAGAGGAAATTGACCTAATTTTGCTGCTTAGGATCTTCTGCGCATCCTAAAACGGCATTTTGGATCTACTGCGCATCCTAAAACGCCATTAGGATCTACTGCGCAGCCTAAAACGCCATTTCGGATCTACTGCGCTTCGGAAAACACGATTTCCACCGGAGCATTGAATTAAAAATGGCGTTTTTTGACTGCGCGGATAAACATTTAACTTATTGCGTTGCTTAGATCCACTGCGCAGATGATACTCGCATTTTTCGATGCGCAGTAGATACGAAATTACAAAAATCCCATAATCCCTCTTGGAACCCCATTCCCACTCAGTTAGATCCATTGTGCAAGTGAAATCACCGCATCTGCGCATCACTGCGTTGGATCTACTGCGATCTTTCCCCTCCCCGATTCCAGGCGCGGGAAATTCGAAATTTCGAATAATCTCAAAACAGAAAAACAGAAATTTGCGGTGCTCTTACTGCAGAATGGATATTCCCCGAGAGTCTTGACGGCGAAGTTGCCCCTGGCCGGATAGTCGATGGTATCCAGGCCCAGCCTGTTGCAGGTCGTGCGGGAGCAGGTTTTGTGCAGAACGAAGTCGGTATAGGTGTATTGGGCGTATCGGGCGTCGTAGCGGTGGCCCCACATTCTGCATGGGCCACGGATGGCCGTGGCCATGTATCGGGCCGCTCTCGAGTGTGCGCACGTGGCCAGGTTATAGATCACTGCGTATTGAATGAGAAAATTCGTTATTTCATCCCTATTGCGAAGTTTCTTCTTCCCCATTGATTTCTCCAATGGGGAAGATGAAAATAATGGGTAGATCTTACAAGAACTGGAATGAAAACTCTCCACTGCAAGAACATCACCCAATGGGAACTTCCCGTTTGAAAAACGACAGCCAATGGGAATGTCCCATTGAAATCTCGCTAAATGGACACTTCATAAAAAAATGGCACTCAATGGAAACTCCCCGTTTGAAAAATGGCTCTCGATGGGAACTCCCCATTCGAAAACTGATGCCCAATGGGAACTCCTCATTTGAAAAATGACACTCAATGGGAACTCCTCATTTGAAAAATGACACTCAATGGGAACCCCCCATTTAAAAAAGACACTCAATGGGAACCCCCCATTTAAAAATGGCACTCAATGGGAACCCCAATTTAAAAATGGCACTCAATGGGAACCCCAATTTAAAAATGGCACTCAATGGGAACTCCCCATTTAAAAATGGCACTCAATGAAAAAGGCACTCAATGAAAACCCAATTAAGAAAAGACAGTCAATGGGAAGATCCCATTTGAAATTGGGCAACCAATGGGAACGTCCCATCGAAAAGCCGCATCCAATGGGAACACAGCTTTGGGGAATTTTCGCTCAATGGGAACTTCCCATTGAAGATCCCGGTCAATGGGGGATCAACTTGCCGTCAATGGTGATCTGGACAATGTCCTTGATGGAGCTGATTTTCGACGATTTCCCGTCAAACCAGCAATTCGGCTGGAAGGCGCCCCCATTGACGAAAAAGTCCACGTCCCCGACGTTGACGCTCATCCCAAGGCCCAGCAATGGTTTGCCGTCCGTGTGCACGATGTCGATGAAACCGGCGTCGCCGTTGTTCAACCGCACCATCGGGTTCTGGCCCTGGAACCCTGGCTTCGCTGGATCCAGACCTGGAGAACATGGAACCTCGAATGTTTCCTTCATTTTCTTGGGGGGGGGGGGGGGGGGGCATCAATTACCGGTAATCCTGCCGATCCCGGTGACGTTTTTGCCCACGTATCCCATGATGTGGGCGCCCAGGCTGTGGCCCATCAAATGAAAGGTCTTCACATTCGCAGAGGCTTGTTTCTGGAGGTGCCGAATAAGCCTGGAAACATCAGATACGGATTTTTGGTTTGCGCAGATCTACTGCGCATCGAGGCTATGCTTCTGCGCATGCGCGGTAGATCCGGAACGACGGTTATTTCAGACACCAGAGGCGACATCTCTCTATTTTCGCTCTCTTGGCTCTACTGCGCATGGGAAATGGGTGTTGGTTCGAATCTACTGCGCATCCAACATGGCGACTTCCATCTGCGCAGTAGAACTCGGAGGATACTCACCGCGCCGTTTCTGCGCCGACGATTCTGATGTTACCGACCGCTTGTAGGTAATTTACCGACGAGCCCTTGGTCCAGTCGACAGTGAAGAAATTTGCATCTTTCTGGAAACAAAAATATTCAAATAAATTAGAAAATTTATTTTTAAAAAATTTTAAGTAAGTTAGTGGATTTTTTTATTTCTTTAACACTTACGACTTGCAAAATAGCCTGAGTCAGGTTATGGAACCACTCCACGTCCGAAGTACTGGAGAACCCATGGGTCAGGAAATAGGTCGGTCTGCGGGAATCGAACTCGGCTGGAATTTTCACCGTCGGCCATGTTTGCACCACGATCCTGTTCGTACTTCTGCGCAAGAGAGGACAAAAAAATAAAAGAATCTGCGCGATAGATCGAGATAAACACGTTTGAGCATGCGCAGTAAACGAACCACGCGGTTTTCACATGCGCAGTAAGTGAAAACGACATTTTTGCATGCGCGGTAGGTGAAACACGTGGTTTTCGGCTGCGCAGTAGATCAAAAAAGTGTTCTCTTTATGCGCAGTCCACAAAAAACTTGAACTTTGCGTCCCTTGTTACAATTCTGATCATTTTTAGGGTTTCAATTATTATTAAAAGCGATTATTGTACCTGTCAGAGAAGAAGAAGGTGGTATTTATGTTTTGAGGCGTCTGAGGCGAAGGTACCGGTCTCGTCCACCCCAGCCAGGGCGATTCTGCGTAGAAACATCCTAATTCTTCGTAACAATTGGAATCTTCGGCATCTGGGAATGAATTTAAGGCAAAATAAAATAACAGAATAAAAAAATTAATATCAGAAAAAAATGGATAAACTATGTTTCGATCGAAAAAAAATCGTCATAACGTTTCAGTGAATACTTACGTCCAGGCGTGACGTAGCCGAGCACCAGTAGAACCAGCCCGAGCGACAGACGTGTATACACGGCCAACATTCTGTCTGCGATTCGAAATCCCGTCGATTACGAGGAACTCGAGGAATTATGACGAGAATCTAGAAGCGCTTAGCCCTTTTATAGTTTTTCCGATTTCGGTGAAACAAATAAAATCCATTTTTGACTTGTATTGACTCAAGTGTTGCCCCCCTCCCATTCCTCATTCGAAATTTTCGTTCCAGCTTTATTCTTTTTTTCGTTTCCAATCATTTTTCTGTGTTTGTTACAAGCAAACGAAGGATATCTGGAACCGATGAATGGACTTTTTTGTTGTTTTTTTTAATACATTAATATTTTATTTTGGTTTAAACACCAGATGGAAAAGAAAAACCCAAGCGAAAATTATTTTTCGAGAAACGATTCATCAATTGGGATCGATATTGGTGTACTATTAATTTATTATATTATAATAATAATAATAATAATAATTATTATTATTATTATTATTATTATAAAAGTAATAATTTTAATAATAATAATATTCTATATTTATATCTTTAATCTACTACTTTTTGTTTTTTTAAATTATATAATATTTCTCTTTCTTTTCCCTCTTTTTTTGACTATTAAATTTTGTTTTGTTCTGTTCTTTTTGGAAATGATAACTTTTTACAATTCTTTTTCCATCTTCTCCTATTTATTTAAATCAGCTAATTAAATTTTGTAGCCAGTAACAAAAGATTTCGTCGTGTGATAATTCAAGTCCTCGCACCCCTCCGAATTCGTATCGTCTAAAATCAGATACATGTAAAATAAAAATATATTTATAATTTTTTCGGGGAACAATTTTTTTGGGGAAGAAAAATGTAATAATTACCAGCAAGAAGGACATTCGGTGGGAAAATCGGGATCTTGCTGAACTGCAACGTCGAAGTGATTTGTGTGAAATCGGTCTTCGAGGAAAGCGTAAGCCTCCAGAGCGACACCGGGCTGTGGAAATTAATTCGAGAAATTTTAATTTTACAATTTTTTCAATTCCTGCAATTTTTAAATTTTTTTGAATTCAAAAAATTTTTTCAATTTCTCAGTTTTTTAGATTTTTCCATTTTTCTTCAATTTTCGAATTACTTCAATTATTTCCATTTTTCAATTTCTCACTTTTTTTCAGATATTTCAATTTGTATTATTTCAATTTCAGAATTTTTCCAATTTGTTCCAATTCTCATCAATTTTTCATGATTCTCAATTAGTTCAATTTTATCGATTTTTCGATTCCTTAAGAATTTCGATTCTTCAACTTTTCCAGTTTTTTTTTTCCAATTCGTTAATTTCCCGATTTATCTTTCCAATGTTTTCCATTTTCAAAGTTTTCAATTTTCGTCAATATTTACAATTTTTCGTACATGTGTATATTTATGTATTTAAACGTACGCACACGCAGGTGCGCGTACTTTACCTTTGGATCTTGTCCTTGACCTCGTTGCCGAGGGCAATTTCGAAATGGAAAATTTTCGTTAAAGCGTCCTCGAATTTCGGGGTTGCAATTGCAGTTGAAGTTGAACTCGCAGTTGCAGTTGCAGTTGCCGCATTTTGTTCCTCCTTCTTTTGACATTCCCTCCATACGAACGCGACGATCGACTGCAGGCATTCGGAAGAGCAGCTCAATTGTTTTTGCACGAAGACCGACGTCGTTACCAGCAATTGCAGTTTCAGCAACAATTGTAGCTTTTCCCTATTATTATTATTATTATTATTATTATTATTATTATTGCAATAAGAATAATTAATATTATTAATTGTAATTATTCATAATATTAATTTTATGTACGACACCAACGTGGTGCCATCGGCGCTTGCCCGATAGTTTTCGCATGGCACCAACGCGGTGCCACCGGACGGCATAGTGTTAATAATAATAATAATAATAATAATAATAATAACTACTTTTTGGTAAAGTTATTATTATTATTATTGCTTTTATGAATAATCAAAATTCTTAATTAATTATTAATTTAGGCATATATGGAAAATACCGAAATCGACGGGGATCGAATTTCACCGTCGGCTGGAATTCGCCGAGAATCTCCTTGATCTCTTGCAATTGCAGCAAATTGCCATTCAACAGCACGTGGACATAATCGCCAATCAATTTTTGCACTCCGATTTCGATCGACAACTCCAGCGGCAGGGATTCCGTGATTTGCAGCGGAGTTTGCCCGTAAACGATTTTGCCGAACCTCGAAGAGTTGTTTCGATTGATCTGGAAATTTAGAAGAGAAAAAAGGAATACTCAAGAATTTACTTTTTTACATTTTTGATTTGAAATTTCGACAAAACGTTAAGATGAAGCCACCGGATTCGTTTTTTCATTTTTTTTTTTTTTTTTTTTTTTTTTCGATTATTTACTTGCGCGGAAATTAATTGCAATGACTCTGGGGTAACCGCATTTCTTTTTTCCACGATAAATTGGAGAAAAATCGAAAAATAAAATACAAATTGAAAAATCTACAAAAAGTGGAAAATTCAAAAATTGAAATAATTGAAATTATTTTCAAAAAATTAAAAATTGAAGGATTTGAAAAAATTGAAAAATTAAAACTTTTTAAGTTCCTTCAATTTGTAATTTCATTAAATTATTTCAATTTTTCATTTTTTTTTTAGATTTTTCAATTTGTATTTCATTTTTTGTTTTTTTCCAATTTATGCCAATTTTTATCAATTTTTCATTATTATTAATTTCTTCAATTTTATCAGTTTTTCAATTCTTTGAATATTTCAATTCTTCAATTTTCCAGTTTTTACCAATTTGTCAGTTTTCCGATTTATTAGAATCTTTAGATTTAATATGTCACTTAATTAATTACCTGAGGCTTAAATCCCGACTGAATTTCCGCTAAAATTCTCAAAATGCACTCTTTCATTTCCTCGTAATTCCTGGACCCTACGAATAAAAAATAATTCCATATTATTATTATTATTATTATTATTATTATTATTGCTGTTGTTATTGTTATTATTATTATTATTATTATTATTATTATTATTATTATTAAGAATAATTGCGAAAATTTTACTTTTAACAATATTCCATAAATTATCCGTGAAATCCAGATTCTGACGACGGGGTAGATCTTCGATAATCGATTGGAGGTCCTGCCGATCCTCCAGCAAGGTCACGTCTATCGGCCCGTTCTCCAGCTCCAGGACGTCCTCCACGCTCAAGAACCGTTCCAGTAGCTCCGCGACGTCGGCCTCGTTCTGGAAAAGAAAAACCTCAGTCGAAACCCAAAAAAAAAAGTCTAGAGCCTGGAGTCCGGAATTCTGGAACGATAATAATAACAACCTTGGAGCTGGAGATCAACCCGGAAATTTCGGTGTGACTCTCCAGGACCTTCAGGTACTCGTCCAGCAGCGAAATTTCCTCCTTCAGGTCCACGAGGGCTTCCTTGGAGAGCAGGGAAAATTCCAGGACCTGGAGGAAAAAAAAAATAAATTCTTATCATCCGTATCCTCTGTTTTCCAGTTTTTCTGGAGATTCCGATGAAAATGTGCGAACCAAGACACTGTCGAAGCATTTGATCGGTGGCTCGAAGCTCAATCCGTTCCAGGAGAGGTCCAGTCGCAGGTATCCTTCGTAATTCGCCATGGAAATCTCGTCCAGGAGCTGTTGCTTGACTCCGGAGATCTCGTATTGGGCCAGGACTCGAGCGGAATCTGGAATTTTCTGGAAATTTCCTTGAATTTTTATTCAATTCTCCAGGAAATTGCCAACGTATCGATTATCCGCTGGAGGGAAGCTGGAATTACCTTCGAGCTACACTTGACGCCGGGCAGGGACCTCAAATGTTCCTGGAGAAAGTCTGGAGGCATTTTCTGGGCCTTCTGGAGGCTCTGTATCCCCGCGTAACGAGCCTCCAGGTTGTAAAAACATTTTTTGTCCAGGATAGTTCCCAGTAAAAAAGTCCTTCGGGCGTTCTTGCCGTCGCAGAGGGCCATCAGTGGGCACCCGAGTTCGTGAAGCTCGTCGAAATTCTCCAGGCAGAGATTTAGGATGGTCCTGGAACGAGAAAAATCCAAGTTTTAATTCGAAACAGATTTGGGTGCGAATTTTTTCAAGATCTGATCGAAATTCGTTGTTGGAATTCAAATTTCCCGCTTTTTTCATTTACAATGAAAATTCCGGAATTTAAATTACGCGCTTTTTATCGCAACCAGTTCTCGGGATTCCCCTTTTTCATTCTAAAAATGGGCGGGAATTTAAAAAGGAGTTAACATGGTACTTGGAAAAAAAAGAATTTATTTATAAAAACGTGTTTGCGTACCGAGAATCTTGGAGTGAAAGAGGTACGTGAGCTTTTTCATTTTCGGGCCAAGTTTTGGTACTGACTAGAAGGAGATCTTCATTGAAACTATCTTTTCCGAAAGAATATTCCAAAGGCGAACCAATTAAACTATCATCTAAAAAATAAGAACAACAATAATAATAACAACAACAACAACAATAATAATAATATTAATAATAATAATAACAAATATAAGGAAAATTTATTTATTTGTCCTAAATTATGAAAATAAATTTTATAAAAAAATACAAAACCTTGAACCGATTGTTGAATACAGGAATAATTCCTTTTATTGCTGCTCTCTTGAACGTGTAATTTCTAAAATAAAAGGCAGATGTAAAATTACAAAATAAAAAAGAGAAAAATTAAGAATTCTACATTTTCAGAAACCACACTCACGTTTTTATAAAAGAATATCACAGGTTGATTCGAGATATCGGGAAACAGAACGTCGATATACGATATTCGAGCTTTTTCCATCAAAAAGGAGCAATTTCTCATTCGCAATATTTTATCAAACAAATTTTTTTCCCGGGTTTCCATTTTTTCCACCTAATTCCTCGAATTCCAGTTCCGCTGTTCAAATTTCCCGCTAAAACGATACTCCTCACGCATGCGCAGCGGTTGGATGATCGGTTCCAACGGAAGTAACCACTCACTTGAATGATCTAACGGAATTGAATAATTGTAATTGGATATTTTTTTTGGATCGAAATGGGAGTTAAATTCCAACGGAATGAACCAGTAGTAAAACAGGTACAACGGAAATATTGATGTTTAATTGGGAATCCTAATTATAAATTAGTTGTATTCTCCAAAATCAAAAATTTAAATTGGTTTCATCGGAAAGAACGCGGCAGATCCAAAAGAATTGACCAACTGTGATCGATCAATTCCGTTGGATTAGGTTTTCAAATCCATCCCAAAAGAATCAACCAATAAGCGTGAATTTTGTTAAAGGTCGGATGTGTAGATCCCTGACTTATCGGTACAACAGAGACGAAGGCAATGTTGCCAACTTCGAAAATCTATTTCTTCGTCAACAATTTGTTTATAATTTTTATAACTATATATAGCAACAATTTGAAACTCCCGGTGGGAATTTCCACGAAATGCCAACTTTTTGAATCAAAAGAAACCAAAAAACCCCGATTTCGGACCAATCGGTGAATTACTCGATGGGAGTAAACAATTACCGATAATGTTAGGGAAAAATAAATATTTTTCACTTTTTCTCAAGGAATTTTGGAGAAATACAATAGAATCGAATCGGTTTCCAAAATGTCTGGTTTTTGGAGAGAATAATCGATTTGTCTTCGCCAACGAAACACCACCAAGCAGGACGCGATATTCGTTTCACTCAACACTAACCGGTTTAACGGGTTTTTCAAATTTTTCGATCGCCAGGTTGTCACCCTGATTGCGTCATGGCGTTCGTGACGTCAGAGATGAATTTCACGAAATTGAGTTCCAACAGAATTGCACGCCATAAAATTGGTTCCATCGGAATAATAAACGTGTTTTCCTTTTCGATAAATAGTAGAATGAGAGTCTCTAGTAGTAGATAAGGATTCGTGTTGTTTATATTACGGTTCGAGATGACGTCGGACGCTCAGATATCCCAAATAGACATGATTTTTCCGAACTTCGATATTTATGCGTATCGATTTTTTTGAAATTTCGGATTTATGCGAAAAGTTCCAAATCAACAAAAAATCTATGAAAATATAATATAAAAAAGCGCAAAAAATCCGGTAACAAAAAATGTAAATAAAAAATTCCAAAATTCGAAATATTTCTGAATTTCAATATTCCTAAACCATTCACACTCAAAAATCCCCAAAATCCCAAGATTTCCAAAAATCTCTAAATTTTGCAAATTTTGCAAATTTCCCAAAATCTTCAAATTTCCAGGAATCTCGAGATTTCCCAAAATCTCCAAATTTCCCAAAATCTCCAAATTTCTCAAAATCTCCAATTTCAAAAAATCTCATTTTTCCCAAAATTTCAAAATTTCCCAAAATCTCTTTTTTCTCAAAATTTCCCAAAAATCCTACACTGAAATAAAAGAAAAATCCTCAAACCCCAAAATCCCTCTTAAAAAAAAATTTTCACAAAAACTAAAAGAAAAATTTTGTTTCCAGCCAAAAGACCCCAAAAAAATGGATCGACTCATTTCCATGGGTCGCTTCAACCAGATGTTTCTGCTCCTGAGCGCATCCAATGCGATTCTATGCCTGGTGGTCCAGCAATGGGTCGGAGGCCTGCAGAACGTGCCCCTTTACCTGACCCTGCTGTGGATCCTGTTCGTAATCATTTCGTCCACGTGGTTGAGCTGTTTTGCCATTCGCTTCACTCTCAAGGCCAACAACCCCCTGGAGGTGAAATTCCTCGAGGGTTGGTTGCGAAATCGACTCGGACCGTACCTGCGACCGGACGGAAAATCTTCGAAAGGTGGAAGCAGAGACGAAAACGATAAGAGTCGATCCAAGAACCTGGAGTCGACTCTCACCAAGGAGATGAAATCCAGACTCATCAACTCCTGGTACGACAACGTCAGCCAGGATAAGACCTTCCCCCAGGAAGCCGAGAACTTGCTGGGCAAAATGATAGAAAGGGTGGTCGTGGCGGCGGAGGACATGGATAAGATGAAGGCCGTCAATAAGGTCGCCGATGTACTCTTGGTTCATTTGAAAGAGTACAGAAGGTAGATCGTGGGGATTTTTTGGGGGGTTTTTAGGGGATTTTAATTGTAAAATTTCCAGAACTTTGAAATTGCTAAGGTTTCCCAAAAATAAATTTGGAAAATTCAGAAATCTTCCCAATTCGAGAAATTCTGGGTTCCCTAAAATTCAAAAATCTCTTAAATTTCCAAGATTTCCCCAATTTAAGTTGTAATATTTCCAGAACTTTGAAATTACCAAGGTTTTTCAAAAATATTTTTTTAAATTTTGATTAAAGTGCACATCTTATAAAAATCTTATTTTTTATGGGTTTCTTTAAAAAATGGTCAATTACTGATACATGGTCAACTACTGGTACCTTTACCTTAATCCAAACTCTCAAACTCTCATTTCCATTTCAGATCCATGAAAAGAGTCGAGAAGGGAACCTGCAAGACCATCGAGGACGCCTACAAGTACTCCCACCCCGGTTCCAGGAGCTCCGCCACCCTGGACTACTCCCTGCGACGATTGGTCGCGATCTTAGCTGGTGAGTTCCTGCAATGGGAGCTCACCAACACGTTGCCCTACAAGCTGCTGATCTCGATTTTGGCGAAAAAGCTGCTCGCCTACGTGGAAACGGTCTCCAGCCCCGGCTGGATCTACCGGATGCTGCTGGAGTCCGTCAACGTGCCTCCAAAGGAGGACCCCCAGGTCTCCGAGAAGAAAGGAGCGACCGAAAACGTGGGTGAAAAAATTCCAGAATTTTCCAGAATAATTTTGGAAGAATTTTTTTCTGATCCCCTGGATTCCAGGTGATCCTGTCCAACGCCCTGGGGAATGGAATGGTATCCGCCACGGCCGCGGTTATCCCCAGGCCCCTGCCGAAACAGCCACCGAACGGCCTTGACCCGGGGAACGACCAATCCCGGGCTGGAAAAGTCGGTTCCGAGGATCACGACTCCTCGGAGGAGCTGAAGTCGTCCCTTTGCCTGGAGGGACTCTCCAGCGACGTGCACCGAGGTCTCTGGGGTGGAGGTGGCATCGGGATAGGGATGGCCGCCGAAGCGGAGATGGACCTGGACCTGGAGGACCGCGTCTCGCCGGTTTACGAGGAACCCACGGACTTCGCCACCACCATCGCCCGGTTGCGGAGTCTCCTCCAGCAGAAATCCACAGCCTCCACGCCTCTGTGGGTTCCTGAAGAAATTCCCTTAAATTTCGAGATATTTTTTTGAAATTTTTGCCATGGAATTTGGAATTCTCTGAAATTTCTTAAATTCCCAAGAATTTCCAAAAAACATTTTGAAATTCCCAAAATTTCGAAGTTTTCTGAATTTTTTTTTCGTTTACCTACAATTTGGAAATATCCTAATTTTCTAAAATCTTGGAATTTTTTTCCAGACACGCCGAAGAAAAATCCTACGTGGTGTTCGAGGGCAGCCAGTTTACGAACCTCGCCATCCCCTGGACGGAGTTTTACACGGCCCAGAACGGCTCGCAGCAACTGCTTTACTGCATCCAGTTCGACGACGTGGAGCAGCACGGCGTGAACACCTTCGAGACCACCACGGCCACCGTTCGAAGGCAGTACACGGATTTCGTGCAGCTCCACGCCAGCTTGGAGGAGGCGAGAATTTTCAAAATTCTCAACAAAAAACATTTGAAATTGCCCACAAATCATTTCTAAGCAGTTCAGAAAAATTGTAGAATTTTTTCTTCTGAGAAAAATTTCTCAGTAAACAAATTTCGAATTGCTACAGAAATTTGAGAAAATCTCGAAAAAATTTGCCAGTTTTTGTAGAAACTTCAGAAATTTCCTGAAAAAAAATTCTACTGTCCTGAAAAAAGTTCCACTGCCCTGAAATTTTTTGCGAATTTTTTTTGCAAGAGCTAAATAATGAAAATCCCCCAAATTTGTTTCTAGGTACCGTCCTTGGCGGACATCATGTCCAGCTTGACCCTTCCGGAGGGCGGTCGGGCCGAGATGGAGAGTTACTTGCGAAACCTGTGCACCCAATTGGCGAACGAATCCCCGCCGCAGCTGCGGCACTTCCTCAGACCGAACAGCGGCGCCGGAAGGAAGGCCGAGGCCGTGGCGCCGCGGTTTGACCGGTTCCTGGCGAAAACCGTCACCGGGGTGTTCAACACCCTGAAGACGGTCGTGCCCGGGTTCGAGATGGACCAGGAGGAGGACGTTCCTCCGCTTCCCACCTTGATGCCGCTTTCGGACATTCCCTGGCGATTTGTCCAGGAAATTAAGTCCGTAAGTGCCCTGGGTCCCTGTTATTTTCAATTGTTGATGTTATTTAATATTAACGATATTAACATTCCCATTATCAAAATAAAAATGGAAATTTTGCTTTAGAAATTTTTATGCGATTCAGAAAAATTTCAGAAAATCTGAAAAATTTGCATTTTTTGTAGAATTTTCTGAGAAGTTTCAGAAATTTATCATAATAATAATAATAACAATAATAATAATGATAGTACTTCAAAAATAACTATAATAAAAATTGCAATTGTAGAAAATTAAATAATTGGAATTATTTGAATTGAAATATTATTTAAAAATAAATTCAATAATAATAATAATAATAATAATAATGTTAATAATATTATTTTTTTAAATGCCTCGATAGAGGAACCTAGCCAACGAATTGCAACAACTGGTGGCCGATAGGATCGACTACTGCTCGGTGGACACTGCCTACGAGGCTGTGGAGTCGGTGGAGACCAATGGGGACTCCGACCTACTGGCCCATTGGTGGGAAACAGCGAACACCTGTTACGACGGTAGGTTTTTATACCTGTTTCTCCTGAAATCGTGGGTCCAAAAAAAATTTAATTTTGTAATTTTTTAAATTTTCATTTAAATGTTACAGAAGAAACCGACGAACTCGACGTTAATTTAACGTTAACATGCGCCGGCATCGATTTACTCTGCGAACTTCTAGCCGCCGTTAAGAGTAACAACGTGTTCCAGCAGGAGGCTGTGGTACGATGGACCAAATTGTTCCTCGGGAACATCACCGAGTCTTTGCTGAAAGTATGCACATAGATTATTATTGTCATTATTTTTATTATTATTATTTTTATCATTATTATTATTATCATTATCATTATTATTATTATTATTATTATTATTATTATTATTAGAATAAATAAATACTAATAATAATAATTCGATATTTTAAAAAATCTAATATCGATGGGAAAAAAATATAAAAATTCTTTCTCTTTCCAATTAATAATTAATTCTATGACTAATTAATCATTCGATCGTCCTCCAGGATGCAGTTGATTCTACTCTCTCCGGTGACCTTGGCGTGCCTTTGGTCACCTCCACAGTGACACTTCCGAAAGAAGAACCAAGTCCAAGTCCAGAATCAGGATCGGGTTCAGGGTCGGGGTCGGGGTCAGGGTCTGGATCAGGATCAGGCTCGGGAACAGGATCGGAAGCATCTGCATCGGCACGGACAGAAACTGGAACGGGAGCCGAAGGAGAAACGTTGGAGAGGATGCAGGTGGAATTGTGCGAGTTGATCGAGCGGAAGTTGCCCAATAACTTCCTGAAGTTCGTCCTGGGAACGGAGGATTTCTGTCGCATGGTCCGATGCGTCATCGGGTCTCTGGTCCACAAGAGGATCAACCGAGACTTGACCTTGCAGATCCTGGACATCTTCGCGTCCCAATTGCTGGCCTCCTGCAAGGCCAGTCATCGTCCCTGTCCTTGAGTGTGAGTGAGAGTGACCTTTTGTTGCTGGGATTCGAAATACAAAAAATAGTATTTTTTTCTCTTTGTTTTTAATTATGAAATTTCATTTATTCATATAGGCAACGCGACTGAACTAAATTTTCCTTCGTTATTAAAAAAAAAAAAAAGACGTAAAATAAAGTAAACTAAGCGAGAAGATTATTTAATTTTCCTCCGTTTCTCCTCCTTTCTGTTTCTCCAACTGCGCTCTGAAAATTGAAATGAATGCTCATATTAATAACAAAAGCAATAATAATAATAATAATAATAATAATAATAATAATAATAATAATAGCGATAATAATAAAAATAATAATAATCACAATAGTAATAATCATAATAATCATAATAATACCAACAGTAATAATAATAAACTATAATAAAACTAATAATAAAAACAAAATTAATAAGGCGAACCTTAATTGTTGACTAAAGTCATCTTCGACGTCGTCTTCGTCCCAATTGTCTTCCCAGACACTGATATCTTCGTTGTCCTCATCCTTCGCCGCCCAATCTGAAAGAACAACCCCCCCAAAAAAATACAATTCGAGGAGTTTGAACAAAAATCTTCAGGGTCGAAAATTTTATGCAGTTTTCAGCGACGAGGAAATTCTACAGTGAGGGAGATTGCATAATATGGAATTCCACAGCTTGAATGCGTCACCGAATCGGAGAGGACTAGGATGTGCGCGGGACATGAAGCGTGAACGGATGGAACACTGGATACCAAGAAGTAGACCCATCCGATAGAGGTCGTTTCAAGCAACCGAAGTGTCATTGTAAGAAATGGATGAAATTCAAGATCGAATCTTATGGGACCGCAAGATTTATGTGTATATATATATATATATATATATGTGTGTGCACGATCATGTTGACGATGACTAGGACATAATTATATGTAAATACCTTCGGCAGGAAATTCCTCGAATTCATCGTCTTCCTCGAGCAGACCCAGGTCCACTTTAGTTTTGTCGCTCTTTCCGTCAGTCATTTTCCCGAAACTCGATTTTCAAAAGTTTCTGTTCGCTCTCGGTTCAAGTTGAGCCACGAGGGTTATATTTGTAATTGTAAACAATGGGACACGGTGACAAGGTATAATAGTGATATTTCACGCAGGAGTAGTTTTCAAGTGGCGACAAAAATACGACCGACTTGTCCTCAGTGTCCCGATACGACCTTGAAACCTTACGGCGAGTTTCCAATGGTTGACGAATTTCTCTTTATTATTATTATTTTTGTATATTTTTATTATTTCTTTTTATTTTTAATTTCTTTTATTATTATTCTTTAAATTTATTCGTTATATTTATTTTAAATATTCCCACATATTTTGTCCAAAATAGTGGAAGTTCCTAGTAGCGCCATCTACAATTTTCCCTCTATCTCTTACAGACCCTACTGTAAGGTCGTCTTTTTCGAAAAATAAGTAAAAAAAAAGAAGGAAATTCTTATTTCCAACGAATTACGAATTCGAATAAGTCCAGAATTTTGGACGCCCTTTTAAGATCGACTTATATCACGATTTAAAAATTAAGACCGTCTTAGATCCGTGTCCAGCCCACGAATTTCCGTTTCAAACCCTGCACCTCGAGTACCAGTAAATATTGGGCAAGTGACTCAGCAATCCGAAATTCTGCGGTAAGGAAAAGGTTTTTACCCAATGGAGAGCGCGGACTCCAACCCGTTTGACGAAGGACCGGAATTGGAAAGTGGAGACTGAGGGCGCTGCTTGTCAAATCCCAGGGATTAGAAAAAAGAACCAGAAATATGATGAAAAGTAATGGAAGGGGTGGGGGCAGGAAAGAGGGTGAGGGTAGCGAGGCTTAAGGGTGGGGAAGAGGCAAAGCCGAAAATGAGAGTTGCGAGCGCACCGAGGGTAGGATTTTCGTTTGGCTGCCTGTAAAATTCGCCGTTGAATCGGAATCGATTCGCGAGCAACAATAATAATAAGGATAAAAACAGAGACGATAATCGAGGGGACTTTTCTTACCCCCACTCCCTGTTTTCTTAATTTGAAAAATCGGCAAAGCGAGGAGAGCACTCGACGGCGCGTGTTTCGGTGTGTTCTTTTGCGTTGGTGCTGCCTTTTTTTTTTAGTTTCTCTCTCTCGAGGCAAGGATTTCAGGATCTCGAGGACCACAGGCAGGTACCGTAATGTCCGGGCGACGTTTTATAACCTATAATAATCGTTCCGAGCCACTTGCGGACCAGTGTGTTGTCGGAAATCTGAGGAAAAAATCAACTGCAGGATTATTTTCTCTTTCTTTTTTGAAATTCGTAGAAACGACTGTGTTTTTTTTTATTGTTTCTTCAAAATGCGGAGGAGATTTGTAATTTCGGCAATTGCAGTTACGAATTTCAGGGAACAATCGTTCCGGTAATTGTGGCAATTGCAACCACCTGGAAATATTTCCTTTGGCAATTGACGATCGCGTTTGAGGCGAATCTTGTTCTTGCAATTTTAACAATTGCAGTTCGCGGTTCCGGTGGATTGCAATTGCGACGATTGCGCTTTGCAATTTCGGAAATCGTGGCCCGCAATAGCCACAGTCACGGCCCGCAATTGCAAAGTTGCAATTTCGACAATTGCAATTTAAGCAATTGCAAAGTTGTAATTTTGACGACAGCAATTGGGGCAATTACAAAGTTGCGATTTCGGCAATTGCGGATCGCGAATTCGTCCAATCGCGCATTTGGCAGTTGCAATCTCGATTATGGCAAATGTACTTCGCAATTGTCGCAGTTGCAGTTCGCAATCTTAGCAGTTATAACTTGCAATTGTTGCAGTTGCAGTTTGGAATTTTGGTAATTTCAATTTTACCAATTGCGGTACATAATTCGAGTACGTTAAAAATTTTGCAATTGCAACTCGCTAGTTTAGCAGATCCCAATCATGGATATTTTTTTCCCAACTTTGGCAATTGTGGGTTGTAATTTCCAATTTTGGTAGAACCGAATTTCGGCAAAAATCGATTACAACTTCGGGAGATCGCAGTTGCAAAAATTTTACTTAAGATATCGCAATCGAGCTTCGACGGCGATGGAGACGTTCATGGAAATTCTCGCAAAGCTGCAATTGATTTCTTTATTTTGTTTATGCGCACAGATATAATTATTCGGGAAGTTCAACTTCGAGCAGTACGATATGGCAATGAATGAAGACTTCAACTTCGCCGAACTGTGTCGTCTTTGTTCGCTCAAAAGCAATCATCAACTCCAAATCTTCGACAAGGAGGGCGAACAGAGGCAATTGTTTTTCAAAATACGCTCCTGCATTCCCACTGTGGTACGTATACATATATAATTTACTTGATATATATTTTATTTTAATTTACGAAATTATAATTCGAAATTTTTTTCAAGTCACGGCGTTGCATGCAGTCACAAACGAATTCACAGTTCGACGCATTAAAATTTCGAATTGCATTTCATCTTTCAGATCACAAAAGAGGATGCGCTGCCCAAGAACATTTGCCAGAGGTGTGTTTACAAGCTGGACATGTTCTACGAATTCCGCGTGAGTTGCATGACCACCGACACGGTCCTCAAGAATTACGCCGACAGTCTCAAGCACCTGGCAGCTTCCGTACAGGTGAGTCCCAGATCTTTTATGTTTTTGGGATGCCCCCAAATGCTACTCCAACGTGAACCTGACATGTCATCCCAATGTGGGCCCCAATTGCTGCTTCGATCTGAGCCCCAAATGATATTTCAATTTGGGCCTGAAATTATATTCTAATTTGGGCCTGAAAGGCTGTTACAATCTCGGCCTTAAGCTCGCCAAAAATTGATTTATCGATTTGGGTCCGGTCTAATTATAAAATTTTGATTCTGAAATTGTGATTCCATTCCACTGGGAATGTACAGGGCCCACTTAGGGCTCCCAGAGGGTCAATAAGGATGCCTCGTCCCGATATAGGCCCTAAGCGATACACGAGTAATCGATTCTTAGTTCAAGCTGGTCCCCGGTAAGGATCTGAATTTTGGGTGGACGCGTAGAGGCTCTCGGAACGTCGATATGGGAACGTAAGGCTTTTGGGCCAGGTACCTGGGCCCTTAAGGCCCAAAAGTATGCGTTCAAAGGAATTTGGAATTTTTATCCAAGTCACCTATTGCTCTGATACTCGATAAATTTGGCTTGCGAGGAAATTTAGGATTCGGGCCCTTTTCCAACGAATAAAAGGCCCAATAATTGATTTAAAAAGAAATTTTGTCCGATCGCGATGAAATTTAATTTCCAAGGGTCTTTCGGGTCGGTGTTTCCAAATTTGATCTCAAAACTGACGCAAATATGCCGTGGCGGATTCGAAATTTGAAAAATTTTTTCCGATTCGAGCGAAATTTGGTCTACAGGCAATTTCATGATTCGCGGTTCCAAATTTCGCTTCAAAATTCTCCAAAAACATAGAGACCTCGAATTTAAAAAAAAATGTCGGATCCGGGTGAATTTTAATTTTCCACGGTTTCTCTTATGAATAATACTGTTATTATTATTATGATATTATTATTATTGTTATTATTATTATTAAAGGGAGTCTAGCTGTAAATACTTGTAAATACGAAAACAAACCTCCACACATACGCACACACACACACACTCGGGCACCTGCAGACACATTCACACATTCATGCACATGCATAGCTGCCAGCCATAAAACCCCTTTTTAATGAAAAGGGGTTTTACTCCTTCGACTACCGTAATCGTCTGGTCGCGGCTATACTATTGATCGCGACGCGACGCGATGCCCCGATACTGCGATTCTGCGTCGCAGCCATCCAGAAAGCGAAAGTCAGTCCTTTTCTTTAACGTCTAGCCTCGTCTCGTCTATATAGCGCGGCTTTAACCCCAGGTAAATCCCTTCATCCTTGTTCTTTCCACGCTTCTTACGGATTCATAACATTGCATCGGCTTTTCGATAGCTCTTCTCCTTTCACTTTACCCACCCTTCCTTCCTTCCTTCCCTACTACTGCTACTACCACCGTCACTGCACTAACTAACGCTAATACCATTGTTAGTGATGGTAGCGTTTTTTCAATAATAGCAACGCTAATGTTAGTGATACCGATTATTAGCGTCGCTGATATCGGATTTACTAATTATTAGCGATGTCGATGTTAGCGATGTTGATAATAATTAGCGATGCTAATTATTAGCAATGCTGATAATAGTGATAAATGTAAGTAGCAGCGCTAATATTAGCGATGCTAATATTAACAATGTTAACATTAGCGATGTTAATATTAGCGATATTGACATTAGCGATGTTAATATTAGCGATATTGACATTAGCGATGCCAATGTTAGCGATATTGACACTAGCGATGTTAATATTAGCGATGTTGTTATTAGCGATGTTAATGTTAGCGATATTGACTTTAGCGATGCTAATATTAGCGATATTGACATTACGATGCTAATGTTAGCGATATTGGCATATGCTAGGATTAGCAATATTGGCATTGGCGATGCTAATATTAGCGATATTGGCATTCGATATGTTAAAATTAGCGATATCGGCATTAGCGATACTAATATTAGCGACAGTGGCATTAGAGATGCTAAAATTAGCGATATTGGCATTAGCGATGTCAGTATCGAGGGTATCGAAGTTAGTGATACTATACTCAGCGCTACTGATATTAAGCACGCTAAAGTTGGCGATGTCATTCATTAGCGATACTGGTCCTCGCAACTAATATTAGCGATACTGGTATCATCTATCAATGTTAGTGATGTTAGTATTCGCAACTAATATTCGTGATATCGCTATTAGCGTCGATAATATTATCGATTCGAATATCAGCGATAGCATCACCAACGGTGCCAATATTAGTGATACCAAAATTAGTAGCGATATTAGTGATTCAATTGTATTGCCGGTTCAAAAATTAGCGATGCCGATACTAACAATGCCAAAAGTATCGCTGGTGATATTAGTGATACGCGAAATAACGATATCAATGTTTATCTGGTTGTACCGGCATTGCCTTCTAATTATCGCTAACGCTAAGATCACCAACGCCAACGCCAACGCCAATGTCAGCGGGCACCGGTACTGGTAGTAGGTAAATGCGAAACGCGAAGGAAACGGATACCTACACGCGCCCCGCTATCCGCGCGGTCCTTGAAAAGGAAAGGACGAGAAGGAGGAGGAGGAGGAGTAGGAGCATGAGGAGGATGAGGCGGTAGACAAAGCGAGCACACGCACAGGTGCAACCAACAACCACGTACCATTTTCAGTAGTTTGAGTCGTTGAATTCGCTTCATGAAGGTTCATACCTCCGAAACCAGTTCCTCCGCTACGTCGACGCGTATAATCTCTCTTTTTTAAATTCAAGGTTCCAGGATATCAAACACACGAGAGCCCTCCTTTCCCCCTCGCACCCCCCAAACCTGCACGCAGACAGCCAGGGGTCAATTCACTCCAGCGCGTCCGCGGGGTTGCGTTTGTCCACGCAAAAGGGGGGTTGTTTCTGAAACGGATCTCTCCCCCCTCTTCCCCCTTCGAAAATACCCCCGGATTCGCTCCAGTTCCGCCGAGTCGTCTGGGACCTCGAACCCGGTCCCGGTTCCGCAGGAGTCTCCCAATGTCAGTGTCAAGGTCAGCAGGCCGACGCTCTAGAAAGCCCGCAGCCGCGGAGCGTCTCCTCTCTTTCTCCCTTCCCTCTTCCTTCTCCTCCTTTCATCCCTCCCCCTCACCTTCCGTGTCCCTTTCCCTCTCGCCCTCCGATGGAGGAGGAGGGGGAGGAGGACCCTCGGTTCTCCGTTGCATCGCACGCGTTGCTCGCTGCTACCGGTGCCGTGAGCAGTCAGAATTCCAATCGAGTGCTTCGCGTTCGTCCGTCCGTCCGTCCGACTGTCTGTCTGTCAGTTTATCCGCTTCTCTCCCCCTCGGATCGCAATCTTTCTCTCTTCTCTCTCGCCCTCCCTCTTTATCTCTCCACCTTCTCCTCCCCTCACTGACTATCGTTGCCCCCCACTTCTGGACCGTTCCCTCCCCCCTCCATTAGCCCTCTATTTTGTCCCTCCCCTCCCTCCTGCTCCTCACTTCGCGGCTTTTGTCCTCGCAGCGGCGGGCGGCACATCCTCTCGCGCGTATCCGCTCCCGAAGACGTTGGCTCTTCCTCCCTGTAACCGGTTCGATATAGGGGAGACCTCGGAGAGACCACCCGTGAACCTACTCAGGATAGTGGGAGGGTGTGAGTGACTGAGTGAGTGTCTCGTGGGTGATAACCCCCGGTGGAGGTGCGAAAAACACCGGTGTTAATTCCGTTCGCCGATTTCTGTTCGCAAGCCGCTGATCTCGAGGTATCCAAGTGGGGGAGATCGAAGAGTCCCATTTGTCGGGACCGATCGACTCGGATTTTAAAAAAAAACTGGGGAAATTTCGTTAGGTCTTCAAGTCAATTGGTACCAACTGTTCTCCAAATTGTGTATAAATGGAGCTCGGTTACTAATAATTGTGGGCAATTGGTACCGATCGATACATAAATCATCAGTAATTGGGCCCAATTGGTAATAGTTGGGTTAAAAAATTGGTGCCAATTGGTCCCCAAGTTATCGGTGATTGGTTCCAATTGTCCTATACGACCAATTGTGGTTAATCTAGATGGAAAGAAAAATTGTATTGTTAATTATTTAAGATCGAAGTAAATTGGTACCCATTAATTTTCTAGCCATCAATGATTAGATCCAATTGGTAATAATTTAACAATTGGAACCAATCAGTTTCTACGCCCCCAATAAATCCCAAATATTTCCAACTGATAATTCGTAATTAAAGGCAATTGGTTAATTGGCACGTAACAATTGGTACACATCGTACGATGGCAGAAAAACCGAATTCACGCTAAAATCGGCTCTTGAAATTTGTCTGCTCAGGGTAACGACAAAGATAAAATGTCAAATGGTGGACAACAGCAACAGCAGAGAACAGCGTACGTAGAAGCGCACGCCGTAGCCCATGCAGCGGTGCAACAGCACATGGCGCAACAAGCGGCGCAAGCGAGATTGGCCGCGGCTTCCGCTCCTCCTGCGCCTCCGCCGCCTAATCCGACCTTCACGATACCGGACGACGGTCTTGGATACGACGACGGCGTCCGAGTGCTGCGGTCCATCGGAACATGGTTAGATTTTGCACGCACGTGCTTTTAGTTTTTATCGGGAGCGGGTATTTCGTGGCTCGGGATTCCTACAGTACCGGCTGCGGTTCTTACTTATCGGCTGCAGTTCTGCTTTACCATCTGCAGTTTTGATTTACCGGCTGTAGTCGCGATTTATCGATTGTAACACTGCAGTATCGACTGAAATTCTGACTTACCAACTGCAGACCTGACTTACCGACTGCAGACTTGACTTACCGACTGCATTGTCAACGCGAGCCATTCCAACGACTTGCCTTGAACGTAGCGCGCTTGCGCCAGCCATAGCCGCCTGCGCGAGCCATTCCGATGACATGCGTGGATCCTACCGCGCATGCGCGAGCGGTAGAACTTGAGCTCAGAAACGCGTCACGCGTTTGCTATGATTCCCACAGGTCCCCGGATTACACGGCGGCCATGCGCCCGGGTGGCGTGATGCCTACGTTCCCCAACACGACCGACCAGCAATTCGGTGCCAACCGAGGGGCCACCGCTGCTCCGAACGTAAACAACCAGCCCCTGCGCACGACCAACTCCTCCAGCGTCGGTATCCGACCGGGCTCCGTCTCGAAAGCCACCAACACCGGCGAGCCCACTACCAAAGCCTTCGCCTGCACCGTTTGTGGCAAGGGCCTGGCCCGCAAGGACAAGCTCGTCATTCACATGCGGATCCACACCGGAGAGAAACCCTATTCCTGCGAAGTTTGCGGTAGGCGTGACCCCCGTACTCCATTTTCGTGTGGGAATGGACCTTCGACGATCTAACGTCCCCGTGCCCTTGCCCTTTTCCAGGTAAAGCCTTTGCTCGAAGGGACAAGCTGGTGATCCACATGAACAAGCTCCGGCACAGGCCCGGGGTCACCCCTTTATCGACGCCCACGTCGAACACCGACGCGCAGCAGCAGCAACAGCAGCAACAGCAACAGCAGCAACAACAACAGCAGCAGCAACAGCAACAGCAACAGCAACAACAACAACAACAGCAGCAGCAACAGCAACAACCACGGCAAGACATCATCCACAAGTTGAAGGAGGAACCTGTGAGTTGGGCCTGTGAGTTGTGCGGTAGGGCTTTGTCCACGAGGGAAGAATGGATGCAGCACGCTAGGTAGGCCCACGGCGCACCCTGGGTGGGCCATTTGCTCGAATGGGTTAATCGGTTGACCCCTGCTTTATTTTGGTCAACCTTTCATGGACCCCGTTTGTTCCCAGGTCGCACTTGGAAGCGTCAGCGCCCCCTCAGCACGCGGCGCCGTACTTCCCCAGCTCGGCAGCGCCCCCCCAGGCCTACGCCTCTGAGAGGCACTTCTGCCTCATGTGTCGTACCGATTTCACCGATAAGGCTGAGTTCATGTTCCACGTCAGGTCGCATTTCGAGCCGCATGCGCAGCAGAGCGCGGCGGCCTCGGCCACGGCGGCGCAGCACCCGAGCGCCAACAAGCAACAAAATGGCAGCGATCCAGCCACCGCGGAGCTGATCGCCCGTGGCCTGGTCGACCCGTCCGGCCTGTGCAGCTAGAATCGCACGGCGTCGCGGCACTATTTTTCCGTACCGTCGATTCGTGTCTTACCGTAGTACAACAATCAACCGGCGTCGGCGTCAGCGCCATGCGTCCCTCCCCCGGAACGTCCGGCTCAATTTCGAATCGGGCCATTGAGAGAAATTGAGAGTCGAGAGGAAATCGGAGGATCCAAATTTGGGGGTTGTTTTGGGTTTCCGTTTATTTTTGAAATTTTAAATTCGTAACTCGGGAAGGAGAATTTTGGAATTCCTAATTGAAGGGGACAAGAAGGAGAGCATTTTTTTTTACTGTAAAAAGAAATAATTTCTACCTGCTGCGCAGGTGCAAAAAATCGGATGCTCCTCTGCGCTCTAGATCTCAAAGGGAAGACGCAGCATCCAAAATGTAATTACTTAATAGTCGTACGTTCCTACATTAATCGACGAGACACTCGTTTCCCAAAATATACGATTTTCTACTTGTTCCCGCCTCGAACGGCACGAAAAAGCTTCGTTTCGAATACGTTAGCAGCGCCATCCACATGAAAATCCTCGGAAAAGAAGCTATCTTTTTTTTTCATCGGTTCCAAGTATGAAAATTATTATAAATTCCGGTAGAATTTGCGATTCTGAACCTTTTTTATTCTTGGTCTTTTTTCTCTAGGATCAACCGTTCGGAAAGTACGGACGGTTAACGGGAGAATTAGAGACCAGCGCCTCTAGTGGTGGCGTCAGGGTATCAATGTGGCAGAATCTTTAATCGGGAATATCTCGGGAACTACAAGAGATAGATAAAAAATTCTTTGACAAAAATTGTTCGGTTTTCCATAAACTTTCCATTGAAAGTATCGATTAATCGATTTTGAAAATATTTTTTCCTTGGGATTATCGATTTTTGAGAAACTTTTGAGGTTACGACAAAGCTATAGCTGTGCCATCTGGTATTCCAAATTTCAAAGCTTCCGGTGACTCCGAAAATTTGTTTTCCATTGTCTCGCGCGTTTCTCTCCACCTGAGTTGTAGGTGGCGCGGCGGTAGCTCGACGTAACCTCAAAATCAACCTAGATGGCGCTGCTTCCATTGCTAACGTATTCCCGAAAGGGAGAATTCGACCGAGGGGCGAAATGTTTTTTATTTTTAATACGTTTTCGTAAAGAAACAAGACCGTCGATCGGCTTCCTTCGGTCGCCACCGAACTGAGAGCTCGAGATCCATCTGCAAGTCGCGCTTCCTCATCGTATTGTCATTGTAGAGTAGGACGAAGAACTCGTTATTACAAGTTAACTGTAAGAATACGGATACGGATACGAACGCCGTGCCTCCTTATCCACGTCGCTTCCTTTGGGCCGGAATTTTCGGAAATTTCGCCGTTGCCTAATCAATCAATCAATCAATCAATCAATCAATAGGCGATCACTGATTTCATCCAATACTCGGAAGCTTCTTAATTAGTCGAGGAAATAATTTTTAAAAAACACTTATTAATAAAAATACCATAAAAGGCTGATTATCGATAGACTTTCGTAGCAAACCCCCTGTGCACTATGGGCGTGTATATACGTCCCCCCAAAAAAACTAACGATCAATTACTTATTATTGAATAATAATTCGTTTTAACACGATATCGATTGATTACCGAGTAATTAATCATTGATCATTAATTATCGTTAACGATAATTAATAATTCATTGTTTGATTATTAAATGATATTTTGATAGTTAACAAATGATCGAATGGGAGTGGTCGAAAGTTGGCAATTGTATATTAAATTTCGCAGGACGTGTATATACGTCCGTAGCATTCGAGGGGTCGGACAGTTAAATTCTCGAAAATATTTGCTTTTTTTCTTTTTTTTTATATTTAATCTTTTCTGCCAGTTGATAAACGATAATAATAATAATAAATAGTGCCTTCTCACTGGGACTTGACCGATCGACTTCTTTCTTTACGATTTTTCATTTTTTCGACGGATACGCGAATTTTCAAAAATGAAAAAAAAAATCCGCATCCAGAATCATGTGTTTACAGGAGGCACGTTCGGCAGAAATTAATTAAAGAATTATTATAAATAGGTATAAAAAACAAAAATAAGAAAATCCCCCTTTTATTTTACGTTTTTAAGTTTTATCTCCATTTTTTGTAATTATCGTTTTTAATTTCCTTTTTTTTTATGGTTTTTTTTTACCGAATATTTGTAAATGTTTGATTCGAAAAATGTTTTCTTTTTTGTTTTTCTTGAAAGTGCAAGAAAAAAAATTGTACATGTATATCTTTTTATACTACTGTTGATGTCACTACTTGCAAGTAATAATAGAGTCTAAAGATGAAGAAGAAGAAAAAAAGAATGATACTGCCGTAATCGATTTATAAAGCAACAAATAATATACAAGATGTATACTCGAAATCTTTATAAATAAATATCACGAAAAAATTGTAATATCAACTTTAGGCTGCCGAGATTTGCGTTAAATGTTTTTTTTTTTACATATTGTATAATATTTTTTACACATTGTACTTAGGATCAAGAAAATGTCGATGTAAGGATTGACCTTGAATTTTTAATTTTTTAGCATTTTTCGAATTTCGCTTATTTTTTATAATATTTTAAATTTGCAAATTTTCCAGCCTTGAAATATTTAATATATTTTCGAACTTTGGAATCAATTCATGAATTTTTTCAAACATTTGGAATTTTTCGAGAATTTTCGTATCCTGGAATTTTTGGTATTTTTTATTAATTTTTGGAATTTACACATTCTCCAAATTTGCAAGATTTAATAAATTATCGAATTTTGGAATTGTTCGTGAACTACTATGTTTCGATTTTTTGAGGTTTCAATAATATTCGAATTTCTCCACTTTTGGGAAACTCGAGAAAGATTTTCAGATTTTGAATTTTTATTTAAAATTTCGTGTTATTTTTTAATTTCAACTTTTCAGAACGACCACCAGAGGGTGTTGATTCGCAGCTAGTAAAATGGAACGTGGAAGCTCCACATGCAAAAGGATCACATTCCCAGTCGGTCGAAAATGGGACGCTTCCAGAAGTGCAGTCACATATTTACTGCAAAGGTGTGCAGTTGGCTGCAATGGCGATACCATATATTTGAAAATCTCTATCCTATAAATATAAATACACACACACACACAGAGGCTGGTATACGCACACTAGCGCGCGTGAGCACATTGTTATTGTTATTATTATTATTCCTATTATTATTATTATTATTGTTATTATTATTATTATTATCGCTATTATAATACCACCTCATGCATTTATTGCAACCGTAGATAATTTCCCTGTATGCCCACGTAAGGTTGCCATGAAGTTCCTGTTGCAAATGCAGTTTGCCTTGCGATTAAAACCACACCTGAATTTTTCCTCGCCGCATTTTTTTCTTCATCCCATTATTCGCCGGAATTATAAAGAAACAATTTCTTCCATCGCGACCCTGTACGCATGCGTCTTATACCTATTAGAAAATTCCTCACTCCGCCGTTGGAGCCAGGGAGCGTTTGAAGGCCGTTTCAGGGTCGTCGTTAATTTTTCCAATAAAAAAAAGCCATATTTACGATACCGGAAAGGGCAGATCGTAAAACTTTGTTGTTCGAACGTGAAATCGCAGTTGACGCGACCTTGGAAGGACACTAAAGGGTCATTTGAAGGTCAGGCCAATTTTCCAGTAACGAACCTTACGAGAAAGTCCCGAATAAACGAGTGAAACGCTGAAATTGTAGGATTGGAAAATGAATTGGAATTTCAGGGATTCGTTCAAGGTCACCTTGGGTCAATTTCATCAGCGATTTTATTAAAACAAATTTGTACCTACACGAACGAGTCACAGTTCAATTTTGTTTATCGTCACCTCGGAATAAATCCAAACAAAAAATAATAATAATAATTCAGTCGAAAGGGGTCAGTAATTGGTACTTCCTAATTTTTACTGAAAGTGTAGGAGAAGCCATCGGGGGTCCGGTTGAAGTCCAATTTCCCGGGCGGGTAGAATCTCCTGGGAGATGGCGTTGTCACGGAGTTGTACTGGGGCGCTCGTCCGAAGGAACTGTAGGCGTCGTATTGCGCGCTCGCGTGATAAGCCGGTTGCGCGGGAATCGGGCGGTACGGTACCGGTGCCGGTACCGGGTTCGGGTTCGAGACCGGAATCGGTTCCTGGTAGGATACGGGCGCTTCTTGGTAGTCCATTGTTAGCTCTTGAGTCTGGTACGAAGGCTGTGGCCTGATCGGGCCCCGACGAGCTTGAGGTTCGCTGTATTCCGGTGGGTTGTATTGCGGTAACGGCACGTACTGCGGCTGGGGCGCCACTGGCGGTGGCACTGACGGGATGTGGTCCCCGATCGGCTGTAAATTAGGGCCGAGTTCAATATTTTGGGGATTTAAGGGGAAGCAATGGGCCATCCGGGTCAGTATAAGGCCCAAATCGGTACATGGCCCAATTAATTTAGTATTTTGGGGTATTAAAAGAAAATGAGCCTTGGCCTCCTGAGCCAGAATAGGGCCCAATCACTACAAGGCCCAATTAATTGAATATTTTGGGTTGTTAAAAAGAAACAAGCCTTGGCCCATCTTGACCAATTCAGGGCCCAGCTACTACGTGGCCCGCGTGGGCCAAATCGTAACACGGCCTGTGTGGGCCAAATTGGTACACGGCCCGCGTGGGCCAAATCTGTACATGGCCCGCGTGGGCCAAATAGGTATATGGCTGAATGAAAACTCGCAACTCCGGGCCCACGTTTACGCTACAAATGGCCATACCCTGAAGCCGTTCTTTCCCGCCGTGTAGGTGACGGTGTGCCTCTGGCCGGTAGGGTCCACGTAGGAGTAGGATCCCCGGCGGTCGCCGTTGGCGTCGCTCTCCTCCTTGAACTCCACGCCGTCCTCCTGAGTGTAGGCCGCGCCGAAGGTGCCGTCCCCGGAGAGGTACCTGGCGTCGCTCAAGATGGCCGCCGTCTGGGGGTTCTCGTACCCTCGCCTCTGGCCCTCCACCGTGACCGAGGACATGCCCAGGCACAGGCTCACCTGGAACACGACGAAACCGTCAACGCAACGAACACGGGCCTACGTTTTTGGCACAGTAGCGCCCACTGGGGACTTACGAGAATAACCGCGGCACGCATGGTTTCGGTTTAAGCTCGAGGTGCGACACGAATACTCTTCGGTAGCCGCTAGAGGGGCGCTTTATACTTGTTTGGGTGCCTGCCGGGGGCCTTTAGGGAAGGGCCTTGGGGGGAAAGTTGAGTCAAGTGTCTCGCAATTCAGCCAATCTTCCACACCACGCCTTCTTTTGTCTCCGCGTCCTCGGCATCCATGTGGGCATTCGTGGTATCCCGCTGGAAAATGAGCCGTAATGGCCGTAATGGTAAACACGGGTGCGCACACATCCACGTCTGCATCGTGCATGTGTGGCGCGCGTTATCGGGACTATCATCGCGAAGGTACGATGTTGTTGTTGTTGTTGTTGTAACAAGTGACATTTCACTTGCGGAGTGCACCTCCCGTGTGGCACGGCAAGGCAATGTCACAAAGTGACCTTTCGGAGCCATTCATGTCTAATGACTCCTTGGTCTTGAGAAACCGTCGATAAGTGACTTCCCATCAGGCTCGTTTCTGCCTCTAGGTGTCCTGAGAATAAAATAATTCGCATTTAGTCACGTGGGCAAATGTTCTAGCCAATCGTGGCAGGATCTGCTCCGATCACGTGGTATAGCTCGGCAGACTTGATTGGATCGTTAGAATCACGCGGTTTTACGTTCCGGACATAATCTATTTTCATCTTGATCCTTTCTATCGTGACCTCGTTCGACCTCTGACCTCGCCTTAACCTTGAGGATCGTCTTCCAACCGTTTTTCAATTGTCCCGATCCAGTTCTGAATTTTTTTCATTAAAAAAACCGTAAGAATGCCTGCTGCTATGCAACCCTTCGTACTCCTGCGTATTGGCATAAACGATGTGGCGGTAATAGGGGGGCGCGCCGTGTTTCTGCAACGTTTTATGCGTCTCTGCATCTAGGGTGGCCACTTTACAGGCGCGCGCCGCGTTACCGCAACCCCTCGTACGTTCCTGCATGAAGAGTAACTGTCGCACAGGCGCGCGCCTGGTTTCCGCAACGCTTCGCACGTTGTTGCATGGAGGGTAACTGTCCAACAGGCGCGCGCCTGGTTTCCGCGACACTTCATACGTTGATGTATGGAGGTTAACCATGATACAGGCATGAAAATTCTTTAAAATTTTTTCCTATTCTTTTTGGTGTGATTATTATTATTGCTACTATTGTTATTAATTATACCAATGTTTCTGTTATTATTATTATAATTATTATCACTATTATTATTGCTATTTTTCTTATTATCATCATCATTATTATTATTATTAATATGATTTCTTCAAAATTAAATTGGTTACAGAATTTTCTCACACAAAATTACGTTTAGTGAAATTTGTCATTAATTCCGCAAACTCCAAGTTACTGGAAAAATAATTCGAAAATATTCGAGAAAAAAATGCAATCGAGAGGAATTCCAATTCCAGAGAGTGGTCTTAAGAAATCGGTGAATCATATCTAATGGAACTTCTCATTTTCCTTCTTTCTCTCGCGCGTGCATGCAGTTACGTTTGATATCTACCTGGTATCTAAGTTATATCTGCGATACTCTTACTCTCGCCGTTAAATGTGGGTAAAAATGTTTCAGAGGAAATCCTCAAACCTTTATTTCCGTCTTTCCAAGTACTTTCGCGGTTCACGTAACGAATATTCAACGCGTGGAACTTTCTATTTATGCATTTAATTGTTGCAAAAACGAATTTAGACTTTTTTTTCCTCTCAGCCTCTCCCTTTTGCCACATTGAGAGTTCGATAAATTGGGAAAGTATAGGTTCCTATACCGTGAAGCTTTACCTTGTATGCGTGCGTATATGTGTGTAAGAGTATGTGTGTATTCAATTTCTCAGAGCGAAAAATAATTTTTATTGAATCATTTTATTTTATTGAATTATCCAGGTTTCTCCAAACGTCGTAAAAATTATTATTCGCTCTGAATTTTCGCCAATGGTGTAAATTTCTATTTTACCAAGTTAGAGTAAATTTTACAATATGAAAATTAAATTTTACCACGTTAGGATAATTTTTACAATATAATGGAAAATAAATTTTGCCACTTTGGGGTAAATTTTATAATATGAAAAATAAAATTTGCCAAGTTAGAGAAAAATTGTACAATGTGAAAAATCAATTTTACAACGTTAGGGTAATTTTTACAATATGAAACATAAATTTTACCATCTCAGGGCAAATTTTTTAATATAGGGTAAATTTCATAATATGAAAAATAAAAATTACCAAGTTAGAATAAATTTTACAATGCTAAAAAACAATTTTACAGAGTTAGGGTAAATTTTACAGTAGGAAAAATAAATTTTCCTACGTCAGGAAAAAAAACTGTTACCGTCATGGGGGGAAATTTTACCACGTTGCAGTAGCCCCTATTGCGTACATGTACGGATGCAGGTGCATACGAATGCAGCGTAAGCGCGTGTGCATCCACACTTATAGCTACATCCGTAGATGTGTACCTACAGTAAAAGCCAATTACATCAGGCTTCTTGTAGCCTCCGGTACCTATATAGAAGAGCCAAACGTCTCTTTACTGCACTTTTCTTTAACTTGCAGTTGTCAGCTGAACTCCCGGAATCTTTGCATCCGCGTAAGAGCTGCAGATTTTCGCATTTCGCACGACACCGCCGAACATGAGACCACTGGTGAGTCCCTTTTCGACTGAAATCCAAGGAATTTGAATTTTCTTTTTTGAATTTTGAAAATTTCCAAATTTTGAATCGCTTCGGAATTTTCAAACGTTCGATTATTTTTGAATTTTCGTATTTGCAACTTTTGAATTTTCAACCATTTCGAAATTGCCATGTTTTTAATTATTCGAAATTTTCCTGTATTTTGGAATTTATAATTTTTGAAAATTTTTTGGGATTTTGAAATTTCACAAAAATTTTGGAATTTTGGAATTTTGGAATTTTCTGATATTTAAACATTTTTAATCTTCGAAATACTTTTCAATTTGGAAATTTTTCAATTTTCTAATTATTTTCAAATTTTCAAACTTCGAAATACATTTTAATTTGGAAATTTTTAATTCCCAATTATTTCGGAATTTTGGGATTCGCGAATTTCAAATAATTCCGAAATTTTCAAATTTTCAATTATTTCGAAATTTTTCAAATTGTCAAATCATCCGGCAATCGATTGCAGATCATTGCCCTTGCTTTGCTGTCCCTGTGTCACGGGGAACGAGGTCCCGAGGGGCAACAAACTGCCCATGGGGCGCATACGACCCACGCGATCGAGACCGCCCGAACG